>CAXKVX010000052.1:0-220579 GCA_964058865.1 Eleocharis quinqueflora | reverse complement strand
AATTTCAATTTCAAAATTATGTAAAAGCTTAATACTTGTCTTAATTTGAAACAGAAATATCATTGTGATATATATATATATATATATATATATATATATATATTATACATTTTTATCCTTACTTAAATATCATGTATTTCAAAATGTATTTCAACTTAGGCAGTTCAAAGTTTAGGACTTTTTACTTTCTTAAAGGATGAAAGGATGATATTTTTAACATTTTATATCACAAAGTTCAAATATTTTAATTTTCCAAAATAACCTTTATGCCTTCATTTTAGTTCCTTACGTTACAAAATAACGTACTAGATTTTGCAATAATAATGCATAAAAATTAACCTTTTAATTGTCAAACCAACCTTTAAACTTTTCTACAGCATACTTATTATTTTACTAATCAGTAAATCAGGTCATTTTTCTTTCTTGTTTTATATAAACGAGTTTTGTTAAGAATATATTTTAATGTATCTTGTTATTCTTAATCAAAAATTAAGTTTATATAAATATTACCTTTAGCAATTTTGACCTTCTTTTTGACGTTGCCCCTTGATCTTTTAAAGACATGATCATCTATTTTCCAATTACTTTTCATTTTATTTTAATCTGAATAAAATGTATTACTTTACTCGGAAAAATTTCATGATCATATGTCATTTTCTTTATCCATTCAGCTTTAAGCAATATTCTTTTCAATTTAGCAAACAAAAGAAGAATAAACTCCACATCATTTTTAATTAAGGCTTTATTCATATTATCCAACAAGATATTTAATATTTTTAATGAACCATCTTTCAAAGATATCATTTACTATATATATCTCGCAGTAGCAAAATAAGTGTTGACGATAAATGATCATAATTACTCTGTCGTTGGGTCAGATAACTGATCATATGAAACCATATTCATCAACACACTTATTATATGCCTTATGCTTGACAATTAACTGTCATGATAATCTTTCATGATGATCATTATCTTCTCTTGGATCGATTGGTGATTACATGAAATTTAAGGATTATCACATATGTCATGCAAGTTATATGATAACTTGAAATCTAATTTAAAAATATGTGTTTAATCATGTAATTAACTGTCATGATTTAATCCTTAGTCACAATTTTATAGTCTATTTAAAAGCCATGGCAAAAGAACCCTAAAATGATTCCATTAATTTCATTTTAACCAACAATACTATATAGTACGAGGCCCCGAAGTGAGCAGACAATACTCTTAGGTATTTTGGTGTTATGCACAAGTACAAATGAGTCATTTTGCCGCTCTGCTGATGTGTCCAAGCGACATACCTACGTACTAGTGATCATGCCAATCAAGTGAGGGAGGTGAGTCACAAGCAAAATACTTAAGTATCAAGCCTCAAATGTCTTTCTAGACATCACTAGCATGTAGTTTCTCATTACCTTTCTTTATGCGCCTTACTTTATGTGTATTAACAACTACTTAATGTACTAATCCTCCGAATGGAGAAATTAATAATTTGTTGTTAACGCACGTCCTTTTACTTTTCATGAGTCATCTTGCTCGTAACTTTAGCGATAGTGTTCGGAAACGAACAATATTTTTTAACAAGATGAGGCATGTATTTCTTTCTAATTTCCTTTGAATAGATTAAAATTGTGTAAAACTCTATATTATGACGTATCCTAAAAGAAAACTACTCGTCCTTAATATGTGTATATATTTATTAACTAATAGGGGCTTTAAATTAGAATTAACTAATATTCCATTGTTAATAAAATATATATACATATTTTACAAGATATAGACTTTAAACATATTTAGTATTTACTAAAACCTTTAGAAAATTACTAAATATTCTTTAATACCATATTTTAATCTGAATTGAATCCTTTTAGAATTTAGTAATTTAATCTTGGCTTTTATTAGCATTAATACTAATTATAGATATTTTAGCTAAATTATATATATTAATATAAAATAATAGTAATTTCGTAGCAAAATTAATTGTAATTATATATAAATAAATTAAATATATATCATAATTACAATTAATTTACAGCTACTCCTAATTAACAGAAAATCAAATTTCTGGAAAATGGCACAATTAACCTGTCAATTCAATTGTTTGTGCCACTTTTCAGAGTCATTGCGGTCACAAGCAAATTTATTGCGATCGCAATAAATCCTGTCAATTCAAATTTTGATTTCTAGAATTTCCAGAAAACAATACAATTTCCATTCTATTGTTGGTGCAATCACCCTAGGTTGCGACCGCAATAACACTTGTCAGTTTAAAGTTTGGGCAGCCAGCAACCCAGAATTCAAAAATTCCTGTCAATTCAATCAATTTGCCCACAACAGTACTAAAATCCCAGTGTCTTGCAGCCGTAATGAGCCTATGACATGGAATTTTGCTGAATTTCCAGAAATAGAGACATACCTAAATTCATTGCGGTTGTAATAAAATGTATTGCAGTCGCAATTGACCTTATTTTAGTACAAATTGGCTCTGCTTTGGAAATAAAAGTTTCTGGAATTAACTATTTCGAATTTGTGACCAAAATTATTGCATTTCTTTCTCAAAAATAACTTTATTTGTCAAATAATTATTTTAAATATCAACAAACATAAAATTTGATTCATATCAATTTCAAATTCACATAAAAGGCGAGGAAATTTGAAAAATTCAAATTTTTGTTTAATTAATACTCCAAAGAAACAATTACTCACAAATTCAAGAAAGCAAACCAAAAGTGCAATAATTAAAGTTCGATAAATCCAGAAAAACAATATTTCAAACATGCGCAACGGGTTGGCTCTGATACCACTTGTTGTACATTTAATTGGTGCAATTCAATTTAGGATATCACAAATAAACCTTTCCATAATCTAAGCAATTGCAATTAAATTAATCAATTCACCATTGCGACATGAATGAAATAAATAAAGAGCAGAAGCGGTACTTACCTTCCACCCCTACGGTCTCATTTGTACATTCGTCCTTTCAACGGAGCCCCTCTTGCGGTGGAAGTGCGGAAGCGTGTCATCGCCGTGCGTTATCGACCCAATCTAGTTTATCTTGGTGCCTATCTTTTCTCCAATGTCACGAACAGAACAATGAAGTAATTCTCCTTTGAATGGAATGAGAAATGAGGCTATACACTGCACATGTGTCCTATGTCGATAATCGGGAATTTTTTGTTTCAACAAACATTGTAAATGGGTGCTGACCCAGGGTTATTTATAGAGACGTTAGTGTATCTTGGAAAAATTCAAATTAATTATCAAATATTCATCAAATATTTGAAATTATATTATCTCCAATTCTTTTCCAAATTCTAATATTCACTTCTATAAATAATTCTACGAATTTGATATAATAGCTATAATATTCAATCAGAAAAGATAACGGTAAATCTAGGCAGTCAAAATCTGCCTTGGAATATGTCTCTTGCAGCCACAATTGACTTGGATTTCATACTTGGCAAGAAATCTACCAAGTCTCTTGCGGCCACAATGAGGGCTATTGCGGTCGCAATCAATCTATTGAAAAATAGTAGATTTTTTTGTCAAATCTCTCATATTCCATTGCGGCCGCAATAGACTTGCGTTTGTGTTGTTTTGCTTGGACTTTGATCCAATTTGAGTTGGATTTGGTCCAAATAATATTTCTAACTTTACACTAACATCAATATATGGTATAATCAATCATAATTAGTATATTAACAATTATAATTAATTTACTTAAATTTTGTATGCATTCGTGCCCAAAATTCTAGTGAAATACGTATAATGCTATTGAATATTAGTTAATCACATTATTGGCATGTTCATATATTACTCCTCGTAATATTAGGTGACAATATGTGACACGTAGTAATCATATAACACGTAGTCCAAACTTTATTTATTGAAATTAACGTCTCAATTCCAACAATAATCTCCTTAGGGGTGAAAGAAAACTCTCTTGCATTATGCATAGCCTCCAAAGAGCTCATGTAGCCTCGCCACAACAATCTCCACATCATAATTCTTATAAGCTTTCCTGTTATCTTGCTATGCTCCAAGGGATCATCTATTTCAAAAAAAAATATTAGTCAAAAGTGTGATTTTAGTGTACATGTCCTCATGAACTCATTATCACCTAAAGTTTTCGAATAGAGATTACAATTCGACACCTTTGGACCTTTTAAGTGGAGCATTTCCTTCATATTTTCTAAGTAATGTTTTCCACATATCATATGCATTACTAGCATCTCCAAAAATGAAAGCAATGGACTCATGTATCGAGACTAGTATGGCATTTACCACTTAGTCATTTTCTCTTTTCTTTAATAGAGAAGCAACAATCAATTTGTTTGTTTCCTCATTAATTTCCGGTAAGATTTGGTATTAACACTTCCAAAAGTTCAAGAATATCCAAATAGTTGGTCATACATTTTTTTCAATAACCAAAGTTCTTGCAACTTTGGCCTAAAACCGGTGGAGGTGCTATATGCTGATAGGATGTCATTGTTGGTATGAACTAGATCTTTTCTTGCAATTAAGAGTTCTTTAATACACAAGCTCAATCGATGCTCTGATATCACTTTGATAAACCTAGGCGCATAGGTTTTTACACAATTTTTCAAGTTCAACAATGACAAAGGCTCAATTGCAAATTTCACAAATAATTCACACAAACAAGATAATTAAGTTTGTTACTAAGCAATTCAATTGAATGTAAATAGAAGTAAAGAAAGAAAAGCTTATAATGGATGAGAAATTGAAGCCGCAAGATGTTGACGAATTTCGACAACGCCTACTCTTTGAATTTTCGATGCTCTCGCTTCTTGCAATAGTAAGCCCGGTCCGCTCTACTAAACACTTGTTCTTACAAAGAAGATACTCTCCATCTTACACACTTAGTTGAAAAGAGAGACAAATTACACATGCAAAGAAATAGAGAATAGATGCAATCAATCAAACAACCAATCTCTCACTAAATACTAGATTAATTTAGCTTAATTGGACTTGAGAAATGATTGATTGTTTTGGCTAGGTTTAGAGCACTAATGGAGGAAGGTGGCTGCTGTTAGAGTTTGAAAATAAATGCTGGAGAGAGATATGGGCAAAATAAGGAGCAACTCCCTTTTATAGCTGAGCAAAAACTAGGTCAAAAAGTGTCTCAGCTCCGAACCATTACAACGATTGGTGAGAAAATGCCAAAAAATTCGAGTCATTTGAATGCATTTTTCTAAGAAAAATTGGATTAACCGTTGTAACGGTTTGAAGTCGTTACACAACGATAAGTCCTGACTACTTGGGATTTTCCAAAATTTCAATTTAATTTGGGAAATCGATGCAACGGTTTGAAAAGTTACACAACGGTAAGTCCTGTCTTGAAATTAATTAGCTGAGTTGGAGAATTACACTTGCTCAATCGTTGCAGTGGTTCAGAACCATTATCCAACAGTTGATGCTGAGTTGGTATTTTGCCAGGTTTTGGTATATCTTCTCAAGTCCATTTTAACCTAAATAATTTTAGCATAAATAAGATATACTACTATAGCATTGATGATCGATCTTGATGCTTTTGCTCATTCCTTGTTTTTTTTTTTAATTTTGCAAAATGATCCTGCAAAAATTCTAAAACACAAGAAGAATGGTAAAATGCTAAATGGTTTTGCAAATCGACAAATACAAGAAATTATTTGAGACAACAGATCTCTCCAAGATACGTAAACACTTGTATATAAGCGCTGAGTATCCAAGAAAAACGGGTGTGTTAACTAAGTGTGCATGTGTTGCACTTAACTCTTTCTTGCTCTTTCCATTAACAGCAAAATATCTCGACTCTCTTTCGTAAATCGAAGGAAAAGAAAGAGCATACGTATTCTTTTGGAAGGATCCGTCATCGAACAAATCTAGGGATAAAGAAAAGAATTGCAGCAAGGCGCACGCTTCTTTCATCAATGAGGAATTTGACGAGATGAAAAGTAAATTCACGATCTGTTATTAACTTTAATGTCTTAGGTGTTACACAGAGATACTTGCGATTGCGTAATTAGAATTTCGATTTTGAACTAATATCTAATTGAATTGCACCCAAAAATTAATTGTAACGACGTCCCTAAGTCGTTGAGACATTACATGCTGTCAGATTTTAACATTTCCATTGAAGTTTGTAGTTTACACTTTGTTGAACAAATAAATTGATATATTTTAATATAGGCTAATTTCACTATTATCAAATTTAACTTGATTGCATTATTATTAATGATAAACATCAACGGTTGTAAATGATTTCTATTTAATTTTTTTTTGCATATGAGACTTACTGATCAAATATTCTTCATTCGATTAATTTTCTATCAATTAATTTATGTACACTAGTTGCTTGTTAAGTTTCTGTTAAAAAAGGCCGTGGACTTCATTTTCCATAGCCTGATATATAATAAAGTAAACTTGAAATAAAATTAAATAAAAGTTGGCTATATTGTTTCTTGAAGATAAGTTTGAAGAACTATACTATAAATATGTTGTCAAATTTTCATTTAACCTTTCTTATATTAGAATAAAATTAAGACAAATAATGTACTTCTCCAATATTATTCTAGCTGAAGTTCTGCAACTATGTACGAGCACCATCACAAATCTTGAACCTTTTATAGAGACGTTAAAGTCGTTCAAGCTTAATACGGAAAGCTTTCATAATTCATCCGTTTCTTGTTTTGCACTGGTGCAAAAACATTTTTCTTAGGGTTTTTTCTTAGCCTAAGCAATATTTTCTTAAACAACAGAAAATAAATCATTTCCTTCATGTGTTTTAATTTCTCTGGAACCTGCAACTACCCATCCGCGTGTCTTTATTGGCATTGCTTGTCAGTTGTCACCACCAGCATTTACTACTGCACCTAACGCAAACATACGGGCTGGATTCTCTGCACATTTATTTGGGTAAATCATAATTCAAAGCATTCAATGTCTGATTGCTTCCTGTACTATATATATCTATTTTTTGTGATTTTTCTTAAATTTCAGGAAAATACTTTGTGCTGTAGAATAGTCTGATGATGGGTCGCAATTATATATCTAACCAATAATTTTGCATTATGGATGAATTTTCAAGTTTCAAACACTTGTTCAATATGTGGAAAAAAGAAAAACGAGTAACTTGGCAACATTAAACAACGTGACACGATGCTGTAACGTTGGAAGCTTATAAAGCATTTCCTGAAAATTTACGCTGATAGAAACTGTAGGCCTTATGTCTCCTCTAGAAAAATGATTATATATATATAATAATAAATTAAAAATAATGGCTCATAGATACTAGAAAAGGCTTTGCGGATAGATTAGAAGGGCTTGCCAGTATACTGTATACATGACAAGAAAGCTTATGCACAGAGCGCGCACAGTCTATATAGTTGCTGATCCTCCAAATGAATAAATCAATCGGGGGGTCAATGAACTTTTACGGGTAGATTTATTAGGACTTGACACTAGCAGTTTAATAGTAATTACACAACATATGTCCCACTGCAGGACTTTTCAAGTGGCGAGGCGTGAATCTGTGGGTCTCATTTAATGCACTTGAACCCACTATGCATGCAACAGTCTATAAAAACAAGGCTGCTCTCTAGACTGAACCACCAAAGCCTCTCAAGGCGCCAAAACAAAAATGAAAGCCATGGGAAAGGCAACACTTGTTATAGCACTTTGCTTGTGTAGTTCTTTAGTGAGTGTGATTGGGAGACCAGTGGCAGGTGATAAAACAGAGGAGGAGAAGAACCTTTGGTTGCATAAGATCTTTGGATTTGGAAAAGGTGGTGGGTTTGGAGGTGGTGCCGGATTTGGTAAAGGTGGTGGGTTTGGTGGAGGTGGCGGGTTAGGCGGTGGAGGTGGAGGTGGTTTTGGTGGTGGAGGTGGATTAGGTGGTGGTATTGGACATGGAATAGGCGGTGGGTTTGGTAAAGGTGGAGGTTTAGGTGGTGGTATAGGGCATGGAGTCGGTGGTGGGTTCGGTAAAGGTGGAGGATTAGGTGGTGGTATAGGGCATGGAATCGGTGGTGGGTTCGGTAAAGGTGGAGGATTAGGTGGTGGTATAGGCAATGGGATCGGTGGTGGAGCTGGTGGTGGTCTTGGTGGTGGGTATGGAAATGGTGGAGGTCTAGGAGGTGGTATCGGTAATGGAGGTGGTTTAGGTGGAGGCATCGGGCACGGTATTGGTGGAGGTTTTGGAAAAGGTGGTGGTATTGGTGGTGGGTTTGGTAATGGTGGTGGTCTTGGTGGTGGTGTTGGACCCGGTTATGGTGGAGGAATCGGTAAGGGTGGTGGTTTAGGAGGTGGTGGTCTTGGTGGTGGCATTGATCATGGTATAGGTGGTGGATTCGGTAAAGGTGGCGGTCTTGGTGGTGGCATCGGTCATGGAATTGGTGGCGGGTTTGGCAATGGTGGAGGCCTTGGAGGTGGCATTGGCCATGGAATTGGTGGCGGATTTGGCAAAGGTGGTGGAATTGGAGGTGGCATTGGTCCTGGAATAGGTGGTGGATTCGGTAAAGGTGGTGGTATTGGCGGTGGGTTTGGTAAGGGTGGTGGCATTGGCGGGGGATTCGGTAAGGGTGGTGGAATCGGTGGTGGTGCTGGTGGAGGTGGTACAGGTGGAGGTTTTGGAAGTGGTGGTGGCTTCGGCAAAGGGGGAGGATTTGGTTTTGGATTTGGAAAGGGAGGTGGGATCGGGGGAGGATTTGGTGGAGGCGGTGGCGGAGGTGGTGGTGGTGGAATTGGTGGTGGCGGTGGGATCGGTGGTGGCCACTAATTCGTTGAAGTATTTTCTTTTGCATCGATCATGCATCACTTTTGTATCCTCTCGATATAAGGTTGCATGAAGTAATACTAATATGAAGTTGTTTCTTTTGAAATTTATATCATCTGCTATTTAAGGTGTTTGATAAGAGTTGTTATTATGTTACTAAGTTGGTATGTGAGTGATGTAACTTATTTACATAATGTTCTATTAGTTAAATGTGAAAAGAGCTTTTCCTGCAGATTGATTTATATGGAGCATGATAAATTGAGGCAGAACATGCTAAAAGAAAAAATGCATGTGAAAAACTGTTTCTCCCTTTAATCCAACGTAAATACATCTACGATAAGCCTTTTAGTTTGTTTGTTTTAATAAAATATGGTAGGTCATCGCCTACTTACTATATATAGACCCTTTATACGGTTGCATTTTACATTCACATGCACTGATGCACATTATACATCATTCAACAATTCCATAACCCATTAACCCACCTCCACCTACATATAAAAAAGCATATTTGTTAGGCTTGTTAATTGATTTGTCAGACATTTATATGCAGAAGTAATTTGTGTAGTTGTGTAGCATAAGATTGATAACTGGAATCTTAAATATGATATTTAAGTTTTCAAGAGGTTTGCCAGAAAGAGAACACATTGCCACATTGGTCCAATTCAATTATGTTCACAGGCTATATTTAATGCATTTATGCATCTTGCAGATCCTTATTTCAAGTCCATCGTATTCGTACGGGCTTTTAAAGGAAACTAAGGGAAAAAGAAAAAAGAAAAAAATAATTTCCTTATCTGAAGTCAGTTCCAGTTAGGGCTGTAAGCGAGTAAAGATATATTTTACTCGTTTACTGTATTCTTATCGTATTTGATAAGACGGGTGAATTTTTTCGTTAGATAATCGGATATAGATAGAGGTAAAATTTATTTTTTGTTAATTAAATGGACGAGGGTATGAGTAAAAGCTATTCCGTATTCGTTATCCTATAGAGTAAATTACAAAAAAAATAATATTAGTAGAAAAATTAGATAAGAGATGAAATATTTGCATTTTAATTTGATTGTTTTGATAAAATGATTTGAGTTAAAATTGATTATATATTTATATTTATTTGTTTATATTTATGGAGAGACATTTATATTAAATAAATAAATTTTGATAGTTTATTTATAAAAATTGGAAAATATTAATTATACAAATATTATTATTTTCGTCATTTACCTGTTTGTTTTTTGTAACTTTAACGGATAAGAATAGAGTACGGATAAATCAAATTTTAACAAATAAAAATAAGATAAAAGCAAGATTAATTTCAAATGAATACGGATACGCAAATATCTCCATCCGACTCGTATCGTACTCATTGACAATTCTAGTTCCAGTTTGATATAGTTAATTATCCAATACCACCCCCGAAAAAAAAAATCGTTGGTTTCGGATCGCTTGTATATTGGCTAGTCGCAAGAAATTCAGGAAGAAAAAGTACTCAATTATTCTTATTCATATAAAATTTGACTTTTATGTTTTTCTGTTATGCCACATTAAGAACTAACGATCTATCAAAACCTTTACGATGATCGATTTTGAATTATATTTATCATAATCACTGAGGTTCAAATCGAATTAATGTTTACTTCCAGGTAGAGCTTCCAGAATTGAGCCCGGCCTCGAATGACATATGCTAAAGACAAATACTTGCACAATTTTTTTTTCAGTTTTTAAAGATCAATTTGTGGATCTGTAAACAAAGACATCAGTACAATGTTGCATTTGTGTTCCCTCCAGCCTTTTTCTGAATTTGAAGTGTAATTTTCCTGACTTCATGTTTGATCTGGTTTAAGGTTTTCAGAACTTCAGAAAAAGAAAAGTTTTAAGTTAAACTGGATAAATCTCTAGCCTATATATTTTGAGTAAAAGATAGAGGTCCAGCTCTATCTTTGATTATATTAATGAGAAAATGAGATACATAATGAGTTCAAGAAAATTGGCTCAAGAGTATTCAACTTAAGAAAAAGTAAAACAGAAAATAAAATGAAAATGTTAATTAAAGTAATTAAACTCCTCTAAAACCTGATACATTAACCAGCAAAAGAGAAGAGTGGGAACTGGGAAGTTGGCACTGTGACGAGTCACGTTGGATGATCGAGAGGGTTCCTCGCTCCATGGATAAGAATCGGTCGAGTTTTCTACAACAAGAATCACCCAAGCTACTGTTGTGGATTTGGCAACCAATTTCAGAAAACAATGTGTTGTAGCCCATGGGGAGATAAATTGAACAATATGAGGCATTACACAAGCAAACATGTACTCCTGAAAAGAAAAATGGCAATGGCACCTCTATATAATTTATCCAATTAGGCATTGGGCACCCAAATACAAACATGAAGCTGCAGCAGGTTTGTTATTTGGTAATCAGTTTCTGCAAACAACATGTGATGACTGGATGGAATGGCATTGGCTTCATAGTCAGCCACAAAAGAGGGTAAAACAGAGACTATCAATAATGCAGAAAAAATCAATCCAGCAATTGGCCAGAAGCACACATGAATAATGGAATGGCAGAATAGAGCCCAAATCAGAAGAAGAATCGTGAGAAAATAATGGGAAAACTCACCTAAATTGAAGGGAGGAGCTCAAAAATGGCAGAAGGCAGCTGAGGCAATTGAGCCACTCGCAAAAGCTAGCAACCTAGCACAGCTGCCCCAACAACTGAAGATTCAAGATCGCACTGACGGCTGCACACCATAGCTGAAAGTAGAGCAAAGAAGGACAGGAAAGGGAAAGGAGCGAGAGCCAGCTGTGACCCACTTGGCAGCAAGATTTTAAGAGATAATAAATAGCAAAGGGTGCACATTCGGGATGAGAAAAGTCTATTGTTAACTATTCATCTTAGTATGTATGCAAGGCCCAAGCTTTATACCATTAAGGATTATACCGAAATAAATGAGACCTATTGTCCACACAAGTTCTATCCAAAATAATTGCTCAACATCTGATCGAGGGAGAATAAAAGAAGCAAAAGAGAGAACAAATGGAGATCGACCGTAACAAGGTCAATTTACATAGAGTATCAGCTAATTTAGTTATATGGAAAGATTAACTGCATATCCATACTACGAAGGGAGCCTTGACGCAGCGATCAAGTTACCGCCTTGTGATCAAAATGTAACGAGTTCGAGTTGTGAAAATAACCTCTTGCGTAAATGTAGAAAAAAACTGCGTACAAAGACTCCAAGTGGTCCGACTCTTTTTCGGACCCCGCGCAAGCAGTAGCTATGTGGACAGGACTGCCCTTTATCCATATTCCATACTACATAAAAAAAAAAACTTACACCAATTGTCACCACTAAAGCAGGGTCCAGGACATTATTAACAACATCTACTTTGAAAAGAAAAATGCCAAAGGAAACTTCTAAGTCGGCAATCACATCAGAATTAACAATTGATTTCTTCAACGTTTCGTAATGTTTTCTCCACTCCGGTTTCACATCCACAAATTGTTTCAAAAACCGTTTCTCTGAAGAAACAAACATGGAACTCAAAGCAAACTTCTCAGTATTCCTTTTTGGCACTAATCCTATCTCTGCAACCCACCTCAACATCTCACCCCTAAGCTTCACTCTATCCATCTAATAGCACAAAAACATGGAAAAGTCAACAAGAAATTAGTGCGGATAATTTAGTGCGGATGTAAGATAGTCTATCTTTTTTGTTAAGACATCAACAGACTGATTTAGCACTACAGGTGCCATTTTTATCATCTTAATTAACCACATCATGGTAATCTAATCCAGCATTGACAATACATTCAAATCTCTCTTTTAATTTATCACCTCTTCCTCTAAGCTTTGACCATCTCATCTGAGCAGTCAGTAAAACCTAATTTTAGCAAAAACCAAGTTTTCTCCTTTAGAAAAAGTTCTTCATCATTATGCGAAGGCTCAACAACATCCTTTGTACAAGCCAAGCTGGTAAACTTTGAGGGGCCCGCCTTTATCATGTCACTTAAGCTTTCTGGGGACAAGCTCAAGCGATGCAAAACAGAATCAGAACTATCACACAGAGAAGAGCCTAAAATATGGGGGTGAGTAGAAATTGTAGAATAACCCAAATTTTGCACAAAGTTTCCAATTAGCATATGAGAGTTCTTCACAAACAAATTCAAAATCCCATCAGTTTGTAGACCAAGCTTAATTAATATGCCCACAAGCAAGTAAATCGTTTTTCCTGATTCGTGAAAAACAAATACAGGTGTCTCCGTAATTAAAGTTGCCAAAGTCTGTTTGTCAAAACCCATTTGATTTTGAAAAGTTAACATTTCAGAAACTCGGCTCCAATTGTATTTGCTCTTGTCAAATAAACACTGGACAACCAAAACAAAGTCGACTCCAAGATTACTTAATTTCTCATATACCCGAATAGCATTTACATTTACCTCCCGCACCAGAATATGCGGGCAACAAGTGATCAATTTTACAATTGCTGCTCTACTCAGGCCAGAATTTTCATAAATTCTAAGTTTAGATGCCAACACTCCCTCACCATAACTAAACACCTCTGCTGATTCCAGGTAGATTTTACCAATTTTACTTCTCAGTACCCCATAATTGCACAAAACATGATCATTTTCTGGAAAGATAGGATCATCAGATAAATAAATCATCCTTTTTTGTAATAGATGCTTGTATTGATAGGGGGCATACCGATGCTCTCGAAAAAAGGCTCAAATTCATTAATTGGTTGGAACCGGAGAAACCTAGCGATAGATTGATTAAAGATTCCGTCTTTTTTTAACTTGGATAGAAAATTATGGAGAAACTTAGGAGCAATTTTGCTAAAGTGATGGCATCAGTGAATGCATAGCCTCTAACGCTGTGCAAATAATCACAGAGATCATTTTGAGCTTGTGAAACTTAGGTCCCGTTCTTGTTCTTACTGGGCCTTTATTTTTTCCTTCTCTTCTTCATAGTCGAGCCTTCCTCATTTCTGACGGCACCGACCTTGCAATGAACAATCCGGCTACTAGAAAATAGCCGATTGTAGCTTGAATTATGGATCAACAGTGAATGGGATTGGGATCGACTTGTATAGGTCGAACAATGGCGAAATTGAAAGGACGTGATTTTGGCGCGAATTGGGAGATGGAGCAATGCAAAAGCGCGACAGTCTGGTAGAAATTCCGACTGAAGTTACTTGGTTGCATAACATCTTGGAGAAATCATAAATCCGACCGTATCTACGGTATAGCATAACTTGAATCCAGGATTGGTAGAGAGAGAGATTTCTCAATAGAAATTAGAGTTCATCCAGGATCGCAATTTTACTCGAAGAAGATGAATCTTTGGGCCGAGCAAGATTTTGCAATTTTGCGGCCCAAGTCAATTTGAGGTTGTAATGCCTGGAGGCGAAAAAAAACAAGACACCTTATACACGCTAATAAAGAACTAGTAAAGAACTAAGAAGTGCCTTGGCGCGTTGCCGGAAAAGACTTCAAATATCATCACGTGCATGTCTCTATAACCTTATTCTCTGCTGCATTTATTTGTGCAGCAGCCAACAGGGGTTGTATTTTGTCTTGTATGAATGCGAGTTCGAGTATCGTATTCGATATGATACGGATACGACGATACATTGATTTCAAAAAAATTTAGATACAAGTGCGACTTTATATATTAAATTTTAATTAAAAAATAATTAAATAAACTTGTTTTAGGTTCGAATCATTTCCATGCTTCATTTTTCACTTTTTTTAGCGATATAACAAAAATTACCCGCGATTTTACAAGACCCGATTGTAGCATGGAGTATCGAAACGTATCAAGGCATATCTGAGACTGAATTCATTGGTCAAAGTGAATAAAATAATCGGATACCCACATCACAAATACGTCATGTGGCCCCAAGAAATATCCGAGTATCCGAATATTCTAGTATGAAGTATCTAGTACGGATGCGGTAAGGTATTTGAAGTATCCATGTAGCATAAGCTGCAATTTAAGTTTAACCGTCGGATTAAAGATCAACATTCGACCGCCACTGATATAATTCAAGAGAGTTTTATACAATTAAATCAGAACCGTTGATTCGACGATCTGAATCAAAATACAGCCTTATGCTGCAGCAAAGCGCAGCAGAGGATTTCATTTCGCATGTATGTAGCGTGTATACGTGCGTGTGTTACGTGTTAATACTTCGTATATAGAATATTTTATATATTATGTTAATACGTGTTAACGTTTTTAGACATTCATGTTAATAAATGTTGTTTTTTAAAAAAAAATAACGAAATCAAATTTTGTCTCTCAATTTTGTCATCCTATAACTATATTAAATTTGAAAAGTCAAAAGAATCAGCACTGTAAAAAAAAAAAAAAAACGAACATACATTAATTCTTATTGATACAAGTCGCCTTACACATACCACATATGATTCATATTGATAACAATTGTTTCTTGATGTGGTACTCGCACAACAAGAATTTATATTCTGTATTCAGATGTTTATATTTTTGTAGCTTGTGCTTATATCTTGTATATAGGTGTTTATATCTTGTATTCGAATATTTATATCTTTATAATAACTATTTTTATTTTGTATTAAGGTGTTTAATTATATCTTGTATTCAAGTATTAATATTTTATATCAAGTGTTAATATATTGTACTCGGGTGATTGTATCTTATGTTTTGTATAGCGCAGGTGTTTAATTATATCTTGTATTAATTTTTTTTTTATTCAAATTCTTATGTTTTGATAGCACTGAAGTCGAAAATCTACCATTTTGTTGCTTGGTGGCTTGAGGTGAGGGAGAATGTAGAAAATTATAATTTGGGAAGGAAATAAAAAGGCAAATATTGTATTGTATATCTTATTGCATTGTATATATGTTCACTTCTTACCGGTAAAGCTCTTTCCTTTTATTTTTTCATTACTTTTCAACACTTCCCCTCAAGTTAGGATTGTAAATATCAATTAAGACTAACTTGATTACATTATCGTTAAATAATTTTGGCTCTAATTCTTTCGTGAAGATATCGGCCAATCGGTCTTGACTCTTCACGTAGGGAGTCTCGATGTCTTTTGCTTGCACCTTTTCTCGTATGAAATGACAATCAACTTCAATATGTTTTGTTCTTTCGTGAAATACGACATTTGAAGCAATGTGTCTTGCCGCATTATTATCGCAATACATCTTCATCGGACCCTTGATTGGGAGATTTAATTCTCCAAGCAATTGTTTGATCCAAGTGAGCTCGCTTGCGGTGGATGTCATGGCTCGATATTCCTCTTCTGTGCTTGATCGTGTCACGACATTTTGCTTCTTGCTTTTCCATGTGACTATATTTCCGCCTACAAATGTGCAATAGCCGGTCGTTGATTTTCTGTCAAAGCTTCCGGCCCAATTTGCATCGGAATAGCCACATACTTCGTTAGAATTATTATTTTTCATCCATATACCCTCTCCGGGTGATTTCTTTAAATATCTTAGAATTCTATCAATTGCATCAAGGTGGGGTTTCTTTGGTGCATGCATGAATTTGCTTATTTGACCTACGGCATATGATATGTCGGGTCTTGTTACCGTTAGGTAAATCAATTTGCCTACAAGTCTTTGGTATCGGGTAATATCATCTAAACGGTTCACCATCCTCCGAATTTAATTTACAATTGTTATCAATAGGGGTAGATACCGGTTTGGCCCCTAATTTTCCCGTCTCTTTCAACAAGTCCAAGGTATATTTTCTTTGTGAAATAAAGAGACCTTTGGTAGAGTGTGCAATTTCAATTCCTAAAAAATATTTTAACCGTCCAAGGTCTTTTATTTCAAATTTTTCTTTCAAACATTTTTTTATTTTGTTAATTTTTTCACAATTGTTTTCGGTAACTATGATATCATCAACATATATAAGAACAATGGTTGTATCTCCAAGGTATAACTTTATCACGTTTACTGATGATTACAGTAGATACGGTTATGTCTACTTGATGAGACATAAGTACGAATCCTTTGAAAAGTTCAAGGAATTCAAGGCTGAAGTAGAAAATCAATTAAACAAGAGTATTAAGGCCTTACGATCTGATCGTGGAGGCGAATACTTGAGTCATGAGTTTATAACGTACTTAAAAGAATGTGGAATAATTTCACAACTCACGCCTCCGGGGACACCACAATGGAATGGTGTTTCTGAGAGACGAAATCGAACCCTGCTAGACATGGTCCGATCTATGATGAGTAATGCCACTCTTCCGAAATCTTTTTGGGGGTATGCACTAGAAACTACAGCACGAACGATAAATATGGTCCCGTCTAAGTCAGTAGAAAAGACTCCATACGAGTTATGGTTTGGGAAATCCCCAAATATGTCTTATCTTAAAATATGGGGTTGCGAAGTATTTTTCAAACGTCCGACGTCTGGCAAACTTGATCCCAAGTCTGACAAATGCTTTTTCGTAGGATATCCTAAGGAAACGAAAGGATATTACTTCTATCACCAGGTCGAGAACAAAATAGTTGTTGCTCGTATTGGTGTATTTTTGGAGAAACAATTTCTCGCAAAAGGAAGTAGTGGGAGTAATGTAATACTTGAAGAAATTTGAGATACATCACACAGTACAGTATCTGAACCAGATCAGATTAACCCACCACTTGATACTTCGGTTGAAGAGCATCTGGAAGAATCAAATCCACAAGTAGTTGTGGAGGAGGTTCTAGTCCCGAGCTCAAGTACTTCAACGCAAGTTGAAGTAGAACCAAATCCGCAAATAGTTGCAGATCAAGTTCAACAAACCGAAGGTCAAGTGCTATGTAGGTCTGCAAGGATAGTCCGAGCACCCGAGAGATACTTGGGACTGCACGAGGTCTCAGTATATGATACTGAAGATCCTATGACCTATGCGGAAGCAATAGATAGGCCCGACTCTGATAAATGGCTAGAGGCCATGGAATCCGAAATACAGTCCATGTATGACAACACGGTGTGGAACCTAGTTGTGCCATTTGATGGGGTGAAACCCATAGCAAACAAATGGATTTTTAAAAAGAAAAACAGACATGGATGGTAAGTTGACGATATACAAAGCACGACTGGTAGCGAAAGGTTTCAAACAAATTCAAGGAGTTGATTATGATGAAACTTTTTCGCCCGTGGCTATGTTTAAGTCAATTCGGATACTCCTAGCAATTGCCGCATTTCATGATTATGAAATATGGCAGATGGATGTCAAAACCGCTTTCTTAAATGGAAATTTAGAAGAGGATGTGTATATGACACAACCTGAGGGTTTTGAAGATCCAAAGAACGCTGGGAAGATATGCAAGCTTCGTAAATCAATTTATGGATTGAAGCAAGCATCACAGAGTTGGAATCTTCGGTTTGACGAAGATATAAAAAAGTTTGACTTCGTCAGATGCGAAGAAGAACCGTGTGTGTACAGAAAAACTAGTGGGAGTGCCATCGCCTTTTTAATCTTATATGTAGATGACATACTCCTAATGGGAAATGATATTCCTATGTTGCAAAAGACTAAGTCCTCATTAAAGAAAGTGTTCTCAATGAAGAACTTAGGCGAGGCTGTCTATATACTAGGCATAAAGATCTATCGTGATAGATCGAAAAGACTTATAGGATTAAGTCAAAGTACGTACATTGACAAAGTGCTAAACAAGTTTAGCATGCAGGATTCTAAAAAAGGATTCCTGCCAATGAATCATGGTGCGCAACTTAGCAAGACTCAGTGTCCTTTGACAACTGATGAGCGAAGCATAATGAGTAGAGTGCCATACGCTTCGGCTATAGGCACTATCATGTACGCCATGTTGTGCACTCGCCCTGATGTCTCGTACGCTTTAAGTGTGACGAGTAGATATCAAGCTAATCTTGGCATGGAGCATTGGAATGCTGCAAAGAATATCCTCAAGTACTTAAGAAGAACTAAGGATATGTTTCTCGTCTATGGTGGTGACTCCGAGCTCGTGATAAACGGTTACACAGATGCAAGTTTCCAAACTGATCGAGATGATTCGAGATCACAGTCCGGGTACGTGTTCATACTCAACGGAGGGGCTGTGAGCTGGAAGATCTCAAAGCAGGAGACTACAACAGACTTAACAACCGAAGCTGAGTACATAGCTGCATCTGAAGCAGCAAAAGAAGGGTTCTGGATCAAGAAGTTCCTTAGCGAACTTGGAGTGGTTCCCAGTGCTCAAGGACCTATGGACCTCTATTGTGATAACAATGGAGCTATAGCTTAGGCCAAAGAACCGAGATCGCACTCGAGATCCAAGCATGTTTTACGACGTTATCACCTGATACGAGAAATCGTAAATAGAGGTGATGTAAAGATATATAGAGTTGACACAGCCAGTAACACATCTGATCCACTCACGAAACCTCTTCCTCAAACCAAGCACCAGTTGCATACAGCTTCTATGGGTCTGAGACACATAGGAGATTGCTTATGAGTTTTTCTTTAGATCTATGAGATTTTTTGAAATTTAGAGATTCGTGTAACTAGAGCCTACGATGATTGGCTTCTAGCTTAAGTGGGAGATTGTTTGTTTGTAATAATTTAGAAGTCAATAATACGATAAATTATCATAAAGCTTTGTTCATGAATTGAGTGATTAATTAAACTGTCATTTTGTTACCTTGAGTATTATTGAATTTATGAATCATTCCTTTATCTGATTTGAGTCAATAACTGAAATTGTGAAACTTCATAATACATATGATATATACTCTTAAAAGTCTCTAACCAACGTAATTAGCAGGAACACTAATTTACCGTTACAAGGTTAGAATGTGGATTAAAAGATGGTTAAGTTTTACAAACCATAGACATAAGATGTCGTTTTAATCACATGAATACATGTTAGAGGAATATGGTATTTGACAGACCTCGAATGAAACATTAAATGGAATTGTGTACGTGTCATTAATGTTTTCATTCAGTGTTAAGTTTTAAAATATGAGGTATTCATCTTTCCTACTTAGAGATGTGTATGTGTGATTGTTATCTAACGCTGTCGGTAAAACGCAGTCATAACGATAGCTTTTCGTATACATAGCTTAGTTGAGGTAGTGATGGTTTACTGAAAGTACTATTGTCCCTCGTATCTTGATAGGAGTTACAGTATCACTGGGCCCCTTGATAGAGTAGGATCATCTGCATGCAGTATAATTACAAGAGTAATTATATTTGATAAGTCTGCTCAAGATCGAGAAAAGATTAAGTTTGCAAGGTTGACACACACCTGCCTTGAAACTAATCTGATACTGTGAGACGAAAGAATTAACACGACTAAAATGTTTAGTGGATCGTGATATTGCATAAGTACAACATCGTCTGTGTAATTGGATGGTCATAGCGCAGATGTCAGATGCCTCCTATGATTATAGAAATTAAAATGATTTTAATTCTATTTACCAACATAACACAGATCCTATTAGGTCACATCGTATAGGAGCTAAATCAGAGAATCTTAATAATTAATTATAAATAGGTTATAATTAATATTAAGATGATTATAATTAATTATATGTGATATAATTAAATTATATATGTCATATAAGATGACAAGCAAAAACAACGGTTGAATTTATAGACGTATACGATACGTTGTATAAAATCATATCGCAACCAAACCAATGCTAAACCCTGAGAAATATAATTGTTGAGAACAATTATATGTTTATACTTATTTATATATATTGAATTTAGATTTTAAATATTGATTATGGTTTTGAATTTGGAATGAAAGTCATTATCAAATTAAAACCTTAATTAAAATTAATTAAAATCTTAATTAAAAATAAATAAATAAAAATAAATAAATAAATTTGAAAAGCATGTCGGCATATGAATATGTCGCATTTTCAAAAGTTTATATATATATTTTTAACATGCCAATTAGGTGGCATGGAGGTCGGCAAGAGAAATGTCAAAGTTGGCAAATAAATTTGTATATGCCGACATTAATAGATGATGTGGCATAAATAAGTTTGATGTGACATTTGATATTTTTGTTCCAACCGCCATTCTCAAGGTTAATATGGTCCTTTCACATATTTTCAAGGGTATTTTGGTAATTTGTAACCTCCTCATTTTAGTATAAATAGATGGGTAGAGGGAGAGAGAAAGAGACACCAAAAATCGATTCGTACTCGTTAACTCGGATTCGTATCGATAAATATACTTTCTCTCTTTCTCGTATACGGTTATTTATGGGATTCGGAAAAATAGTATTTTTGCGAAAGGAGCGGTATTTCATATTTGAATAACTGCGAGTCGTAAAGATATTCATTTAGTCCTTATCTCGGTGAATAGTGTTTTTGCGGGATATCGCGACTTTCGGTATTTCTGGCAGAAGAAGTAAGTCGGTCTCTGGTCGTCCTGGTGGACATCTGGTAGAGGTATCAGACGTATGATACTCCGGGAAGAAGTGCGTCTGTGATTCGGCCTTCCGAGTCTTCTGCGGTCCAATTCGAATTTGGATCAAGGTATTAATGTTATATTAATCTATTTAATTTGTAAGTAGATTAAAGTTTTAGAATTCAGTTAAGGAGTAGATCCGTTTAAGGATTAAGTAGGGTTTTGATGTTAGGGATAAACGGGAGGTGGACACCCTCTGTGGTTTATCCGACATACCCCGCTTAATCCTCGGCTTAAGTCAGACGTAAAATTTTTGTTTTACGGTCTTTCCGCTGCTTAGGCCAATTGACGGATTTTGAATTGTTCGTAAACCAACACACCATTGTTAGAACAAGTCTTTTGGTAAAAAGGTTCATTTTCTCGAAATGTTACATCTCGAGAGACATAAAAAAATTTATTAATTGGATCGTAACATTTATAACCCTTCTTGCTTGAAGAATATCCAACAAATATAGTTTTTATAGCAGTTTTGTCCAAATTATCAATTCTTTGTGTGTGAACAAAACATGTGCATCCGAATACTCTTAAGTGATTTATAATCAATTTTCTTTTGTACAAAATTTCCAAGGGACTTTGGTAATTAAGGATTGAGCTAGGTAGTCTATTTATTAAGTATGTAGCGGTAAGAACCGCTTCCGACCAAAATCGTTTTGGAACTTTATTATTAAATAAAAGAGATCTAGCTACTTCTAATATGTGTCTATTTTTTCTTTCAGAAATTCCATTTTGTTGAGGGGTATAAACACATGCGGTTTGATGAATGATTTCTTTTTGTTTTAGAATTCGGTGAAATTATTGTTAATATTCCGTACCATTATTGGATCTAAAAATCTTAATTTTTGTCTTATATTGATTTTCAATTTCGTTGCAAAATTCTTGAAATTTTGAAAATACTTTGGATTTTGATTTTAACAAATACATGCAAGTAGTTTTTGAAAAATCATCTATAAATATGACAAAATAATTAAATCCATTATATGAAGTTAAGGGTGCCGGTCCCCAAACATCGGAATGAACAAGTTCAAATGGTTCTTTTGATTGTGTTGTTGATGAGGGAAATGGTAATCTCGTTTGTTTAGAAAAAATACATGCATCACATGAATTTGATTCATAATTTAGAGTTGGAAATAATTTCTGAAGAACATTATTAGATGGATGTCCAATTCTTCTATGCCATAAATTGCTTAATTCATCTTTTTTAATATGAAAATTCATTTTTTGATAATTAAAAACATAAAGGTCGTTTTCAAAAGAACCTTCACCAATAATTTGTTTGGTTATTGATTCTTGAAAAATTACATTTTTAGATGAAAAAATAGCTTCACAATTCAACTCACTTGTAATTTTTCCTATAGACAAAAGATTGCAAGAACAATTTCCTACATACAAAATCAAGTATCCATTTATCATGGTCATTTTTATTTGTAAAATTAATGTCACTTAATGGTTGGTAATTATCTAGTATATTTTTGTTACTGGTCGTATGGTCTGTTGCACCAGAATCAAGTATCCATTTATCATGGTCATTTTTATTTGTAAAATTGGTCATCTTGAGGTCTAAATTGGTACATTTGTTTTCTCCTTTTTTTTTCTCTGAATTAGATAAGGGAATATTAAAAGTGTGGGTTTTACCAAGCCCACAAGAATGTATTAAATCTGAACCTTTATAATCGGTTGGAACATCTTTTTGCTCTCCCTTTTTTGGATCACTCTTAACAGCGCCTCTGCCTTCTCGTTTTTGAAATGGCCGAAGAAAAGGATTGAGAATCCAACAGCTGACCCTCGTGTGACCTTGTCGTTTGCAATGATTGCACCGAGTGGACGCCTGGCCTTATTTCCTTTTTTCTTATTGCCATCATTAAGGCTCAAGATTTCTGTAACGGGAGGTTGATCTTGAAGACTACTGTTAAGAGTTTAGGCTTTTGCACAAGCTCGATTTTTATCGTTGGCTTTGTTGCCGGACATAGCCACCACTTGTGCCTAAGTGAGTTTTTATTTCTCTTTGACTTGGACAGCAGTGATTTTGGAAGAAGATGCCATAGCCATTGATTTTGCAGAAACTTTTCTGGATCGAGCAACAACTTGCTCTGATACCATGTAGAAAATTATAATTTGGAAAGGAAATAAAAAGGCAAATATTGCATTGTATATCTTATTGCATTGTATATATCTTCACTTCTACATTTGCATGGCTATTTATACCCAAGGATCAATCTAGCCAAACTAGTTGTTATGGAGCAAATATCTCCAACGATCTAATAACCTCCAACGGTCTAATGACCGTTAAAGCTCTTTCCTTTTATTTTTTTATTACTTTTCAACAGAGAAGGTGCGGTAACTGGCTTATTGCGAGAAGGGGAGAGAGGAAAGGGGATCAGCACTTTTTGCGAGAAAGCGGAGAAAAAAGGGAATCAACGCGCATGCAGAGGCGGATTCAGAATTTTCGTCAGAGGTTCAAGATTTACGATTTTTTTCAAGAATTCGAAATGATAGTTATTCTTAATAAAAATTATCTTATATAATCATTTGTACAAAAAAATTTCAAATACATGATTATTTTTGAAAAAAACGTAATTTATATGATCATTTTTATAAATAAATTTAAAAGAATTCAGCTACATCCTGAGTGCATGTGGCTCCGCACTGAGCACATGTCGGATCAGATCAACCTCAGCTCGCATCTTGAAACGATCAAAGAGAAAGATAGAGAGAACACGATTGAGGGAGCTAGACTATACTTGGAGGACGAGACCACGAGATGCACACAAGGACATCAAAGCAATTTCTCCTAAAATAATAAGCTTTAATTGTTGATAAAGATTAAAAAGTTATATTATTATTTAATAACATTTGCATTAATTTTTCTGATATTTGGTCTGTTTATATTCGTTTATATTTAGAGGTGGCAAGTCGAGCGGGTTTGGACCGGGCCGGATTGGGTCGGATTAGTTTGATTTTCTCAAAATTCGAGTTGTGGGACCGGTCGGGTGAGATCGAATTGGGTCTCGAATCGGGCAACATCGACGTTTTTCGGGTGTTGGTTCAGATCTCGGGTCGGACGAGATCGGGTCGAGCAACGTCAATGTTTTTTGGGTGTTGGTTTGGGTCGGGCGAGATCGGGTCGGGCAACGTCGATATTTTTCTGGTGTTAGGTCGGATCGGGCAAGTAGATGTTTTTCGGATATCGAGTCGGGTCGGGTCTCGGGTTGATTAACGTCGATGTTTTTCAAGTGTCAGGTCGGGTCGGGCAATGTCAATGTTTTTCGAGTGTCGAGTCTGGTCGGGCGAAATCGGGTCGGGCAACGTTGATGTTTTTCGGGTTTCGGATCGGGTGTCGGGTCAGGCATCATTTCTTAGGGTGTTGGATCGTGTCGGGTCTCGGGTCGAACATCGTCATGTTTTACAGTGTTGGATTGAGTCGGACCAGATCGGATCGAGTCTCGGGCTCAAGCAACGTCAGCGTCAATGAATTAGTTATTCTGATTCTTGAAGTAAATCAATATTGATCTCATTTATATTAGAGAAAAAATAATTATGTATCATAATCATTTCAGTATCAGTAATCTACTAATCTTCAATTGGGTTTCGTTCCTAGCTTATCCCAACTTGTTTGGAAAATAAGACTAAATGTGTTGTTGTTGTTGTAATAATTTAATGACCAATTTAAGTGACATAATAACTTGCAAAATATTTTTATTTTTAGGTACTGAAAAAAACATAATTGAATGCTCAAATTAGTTTTCAGTTAGACTCTTATCGTATCATTGAACAATTAAAATCTTTATTAATTTACCATTATTATTTTTAAAAATTGAATATATTATTTAATCTAAAATAAATATTAAAATTGTATAAGTTGAATTTATCATATATCACTTCACATGCATATGATTTTGATCATTTTTATTGAAGATTAATATATCTTTATTAATAACAAAATTTTACGAGTTTTAAGTCATACTATTTAACTTTAAATAAATTATTGTGCACAATAAGAAAATAATTACAACATCTAATAAAAATGCTAAAATAAACTTAGAAATATATATAACACAATAAATAAAAGATGTACCTACAATGAACTTGTGTATAAAATCAACTTTTACAAGTCAATTAAAACATATCTTGTACGTGACCTTATCTAAATTATATATTGCCTATGTGAGATACTTATATTAATTTCAGCCAAAGATTCAAATAAATTGAAAGTAAATTGTTAATAGCTTATAAATTAATTATGATACAGCAACATGTAATAGGTCGTCTGACCCGTTTCAAGTTAAAAAGTAACCTGCAACACAAGTAGGGTACACTTTTCCAGCTTCACAGACTGGATTTCGTGTAAAACCTCTTCCAAAACAAACATAAATCGTGTTGCAGTTTCCTCTGACCCATCAGGTCAGAGGATGCATTGGGTCAGATTTGTTAGAGGAATGCGTTTGGGTTTTAAACAAATTTGTTAGAGGAATGTGTTTGGGTTGTCTACTCATTTCACGGGCACTTTAAAAGCTTAAGAAAATTTCTTCCCTAAGCACAGTGATGTCGAATGCGCGAAACGATCACGCAAATACCTTCTTGCGGGTCGGGCGATTTTGTATCATCCGGTGTCGCCTTGAATTGGGTTATGGATCTTCTCTGATCGGGTCGGGTCGGGTCGAGTTTCGGGTCATCAGGTGTCGCCTCGAATCGGGTTATGGATTGTCTTGGGTCGGGTCGGGTCGGGTTTCGGGTAATTAGGTGTCGTCTCGAATCGGGTTATGGATCTTCTCGGGTCGGGTCGGGTTTCGGGTCATCAGGTGTCGCCTCGAATCAGGATATGAATCTTCTCGGGTCGGGTTGGGTCGGGTTTCGGGTCATCAGGTGCCGCCTCGAATCGGGTTATGGATCGTCTCGGGTCGGGTCTGGTCAGGTTCGAATTAGTTTGACTTCAATAAAAATCGGATCAGATCGGATCAGGTCGGACGAGTTTTCGGGTCGGGTCAGGTTCTGCCACCTCTATTTATATTCAGCGTATTCTCTTCAACTATATATACCCGAAATTATATAAATCGATTTATATATAAAATTATAAATAAAGCCAATAACTAGTACTAGTACAGATCAAATTTTTTATAAAGGGTATTTGTTTATGGGAGCTGATACGTAGATATCATATTTGATATCAACTATTGATACAGATTTTATTATGCACCTTTAGTTGAGTTATCATGCACCTTATTTGAGTTATTATATATGCATGTTATTTTTTGAATGAAATAGTTATACATATTGTCGATTTTATTATGCACTTTTAATTGAGTTATCGTGCACATTATTTGAGTTATTGTGCATGTTATTTTTTGTAATGAAATAGTTATACATGTTATTTTTTTTATTGAAATAGTTATGGTATAACATGCATAATAACTCAAATAATGTGCATTATAACTCAATTAAATATGCATAATAAAATGATATCAATAATTGATATCAATTATGCTATTACCAAACATTAGCCTTCGTTTATTTGTCAAATAAAAGCTGGAAGCACCTATATTTAATGTTTTCTGATTTTTAAATCAAACCGCTGGATTGCATTAATACATCGACAAAAGATCCCGCATCGTGGATTCTGCCAAATTTATGATTTTTGCGCACAGAATTTTAAGTTAACGTATATGGACTATGGTTTGACTTGGAACGATGAAATTAGACCATAATTTATTGTTTATTTCAGTCAACGCCTAGGTGGCTAAACGGATCGGGTTGATCTGATTTCATATAGATTTTCAAGAGTAATAATATTTATATATTAGGACATGTTCAAGTGACAAATTTTTTTTGGAAATTTAAGTGAGTTTTGAGTTATCCTCTCTCCAACTCTCATGTTCTATTTTGTTGGAAAAGAAAATTCAGTCCAAGTTGATTATTTTTTCTCTTGAAAATCAATTGAAATGATGCTATTTTTATGGATAAATATATCCATTTTCAAAACAACAAATCATCTACCGAATACTTGAAGGAAATGTCAATATGACAAATTCGTATATCCTTCGCTGTTTATTAATTGAATCTCATGCATCCGAACGGATCCTTATATGTTTTTCAAAATGGTGTTTTTTGAAGTGACATATTTGGATTTATGGTTTATTTGGGTAACAGTCTATAGTTTACTTGAAGAATTATAAACAGATAAAAGGTGTTGAGTTTTTTTTTTGTTTAGTTTATCAGTCATACCCAGTGGCAGATCCATCTTAGGGCAAGTATTCGGACTTGATTTTCAAAAAAAGTCAAAATTTAGTGTATTTTTGTTATTTTTGTAGTGAAAATGAACTTTTAATGATATTCTAATGTGTTTTAGTGTATTTGTGCTCGGGCTTGATCTTAGACTCAGTGTCCGGACTAGTCGTGTCCGAGCTTAAGTGAACTTCTGAATCCGCCACTGGTCATACCGCACCATCAAATTATCGAATCGCTTGATCATTCTTCTATTTTTATTATTAGGATTGTGCACCTTTATCGTAATATTATTCAACTTAAATACAATAAAATAAAACAAAGATTAGTTAGAATAAAAAATTATATGAATATTGAATGACATAATCATTATACAAATAAAACTTCAATTAGTATTATGCAAATGAGCCAAGTATATAATCCGATGGTAACTAATTAGAATGACTTTAACGAGATCATAGACAAAATTTACATCTCGTTAAAAAGCCTTTAGTAATAAAAGCCAGGGGTTTTGGGAATGACTATATGTCCAAAAAAATATAAATAATATATATAGTAGGTATTATTGATGAAAATATCTACATATTAGCTCTCAAAGATGTTATGGTGTGCGTTCAAAAATGAAGTTAAATAGAAAAAAAAATATAAGATGTTAATCATCCTCAACCAAATTAGGAAAAAAAAGAACAATTAAAAAAACAATTGAACTCTTTTTTCCATTTAGAAAAAAAAAAGATATTACTGTTACTCCGTTGGACATATTTAGAGAACTGTTTGAGAGCACCTTTTATATATGTCATTGTGCTTCATTGTAACAACAATCAGAACTTATGAAATAAAATTAAAGTTTATTATTTCTACTACTTTCTTAAATTATATGCAAGTTAAAATAGTACAAATTGTTAAGAACTTGAAAGTGAAGACGACTTAATTAAATATTTATAAAAAAAATTCAAGCATGCGACTTTGTACATGAGGGAGTGAAAAACATTGTTTATAGCACTCAAAATATTTTTTTATCACTAAATCAAAAACTGATTCTCCCTCTTCCAAAAAATTCAATACATTTTTTTCTCCAGAAAACAACGTTTTCAATTTTAAACACGCCCTTCTTTTCTTTTCGAGAGGATCAAATTGGTGCAATATGGCTTCCTCCATAACTTTCAGGTTGCAGGCTTGCAGCTGGTTGGAACTTGGAAGGAAGCAATTATATCTCATTTCCCACTGAATTAGTGAATTATGACCTTGAAGGCATTAGCTTTAACTATTTACTATATATCCAACTTCATAAAATATATTTATGTATTTATTACACATATAACTAGCACCAACCAACTGCTTCATTTGCATTTATCGGACATATATAATCTTCTCAATTCTGAGCACCGTATGATAAAGCTGAGCACAAACGAACATCTTCAACAGGCCACTGTTTTGCCTTGCATGCAAATATGCAATTGTTTATAATTATAATGAATGCATGGTTTGCATTAGCGCTTGCACTTCTTCTCTTAGCAGGAGAGGTAAGCAATAGCATTGCATTGGCCAAAGGAAGCGCACTTACTGATCAGAGAAACTCGCTCGGTCGCTGGTTAGGCGGGCTAGGGCATGGGATTTACAGTAGAGGGTTTAGACATGATTTTGGGCAAGGTGGATTAGGAGGTGAACCTAGTGGTGGTTTGGTTAGAGGTGGAGGGTTAGGTGGTGGAAGCAGGATTGGGGATGGAGAAGGTGGCAGGTTTCGTGGTGGTACAGGTGGCGGTTTGGGTGCAGGAGGTGGGATTGGTGGCGCGGCCGGTGCTGGTGGAGCTGGGGGTGGATTTGGTGGTGGAGTTGGAAAAGGTGGTGCGGTTGGAGGTGGAGGTGGAATAGGTGGTGGTGATGGCGTAGGAGGTCGTACTGGTGGTGGTGGCATGGGAGGAGGAGCTGGTGGAGGCATGGGAGGGGGAGCTGGTGGAGGCATGGGAGGAGGTTCAGGTGGAGGGTTTGGAGGTGGTGGCGGCATGGGAGGAGGAGGTGGTGGTGGCATGGGAGGAGCTGATGGAGGCACCCAAGGAAGCTCAGGTAGAGGGCTTGGAGGTGGTGGAGGCATGGGAGGAGCCGGTGGAGGTGGCGGGTTTGGAGGAGGTGGAGGCACCGGAGGTGGTTTTGGTATGGGTGGTGGTTTTGGAATTGGTGGAGGTGGTGGTTTCGGTGGCGGCGGAGGTGGAGGCTTCGGTGGTGGTGGTGGTGGTGGTGGTGGTGGTGGTGGCAGTGGCGGTGGTGCAGGATTGCGAGGTGGAGCCGGGTTTGGCGCTGGTGGTGGTGGTGGTGGGCTTGGATGATAAAAGGCGTTAAAATTGTTATATGTTTGATGTTTCCCGTTTTGTCTCGTTGTGTAATTCCATATGTTTGTGATTTGTGAAGTTTTGATTTAGGTTTTGTTGTTGTCAAATAAAACATGTAGGTTATGATTAAGGTAATCAGTAATCACTATCGTCACATAATTGTACCTATCTATCAGAGTTTGCTTCTTCCCGCCAGGTATATTGTTTGAATTTTTAATGTATCATATTTTTCGTGGAATTTGTGCTCCAAATATAGTTAATTTGTGAGGCCCAAAGTTTGGATATGTTGAGACTTAGCTACGTTACTCGGGGTCCGAATCTGCTGCTCGTAAATTCCTGCTTGCTTTCCTGCTTGTCTTCGATCTGACCGCTCGATCGCCACGGACGGCTGTAATTTGATTCAGGGGGCAGATGCTTTGGTCGTTAGATGAGTTTTGAACGGTCCAGATCGAAACAAGCAGGGAAGCAAGCAGGGATTTACGAGTAGGAGATCCGGTTCCGTTACTCGAATACTTTAAATATTTTATCGTACTCGTATCGAATACTTGTCGTACCCGTATTTGATATGATTCGCATGCAATACTTCACATGATAATAAGAGTGCATTTTTTAATTGTTATTTTCTCACATTGTCATAAAGTTGAAGACACTTCTCATCAAAAATCATATTATCACTATCTCATATTCTCTCTTGTTTATAATAATAAATTTTAATGAATATATTCACTTATATATTATTTTTCAATGTATTAAATTACTTTTTTAATTAAAATTTAATACATGTTTAGCCGCATTCATATCTAAGATTTTTTTAAATCGTCATATCGCCGCACCTGTATCGTATCGAATATGATACCCGCACCCGCACTTATACAACATAACTTAGAGAGTAAGGCAGTGAACTAAAATAGGCTTACTGGATATGTTAGATATCTTTCTAATATATTGCAACTTGCAAGTGATCCCATTCCCAAAATTAGTGTCCGTGTTTGAACAGGCTTGTTTCGGCCACCTGCCCCAACATTTCAATTTTTTTCCAATTGATTGTAAAGGAAATATTTGGGAACTGGAAGGCGTATAGGATAAATTAAGGTAACAAGTTGTATATAGCAAGCACAGTAAATTACATTACATACTATAAATTCACAAGAAAAATAACAAAAGGAACTCTTTCAAATCCAAACTCAAAAACCAAAAAAAGGCAAAAATAAGAAACTACTGTTTACAGAGGATGAAGAAAAGCCGAAAGGACTCGATATCAGTAACTCGTATGCAATTTCTCACACAGGTATGAAACATAAGCAAGAGGTAGGAGTTCAACTTGAACTATAGCACAATAACCTTCTTGTCTTTGCGGAATGATGAGAGGAGAGAGAAGGACTTGGACACTGCACCAATAGAAGATTTTAATAATTTTGTATAGTTATCTCAGAGAACAGATTCAGAGGGAAAAAGATAAACTAGAGACGAAATAACATAACTCGAACCAAAAAAGAAGTTGAGATAGTAGAAATCTTAAAACTAGGAAATGGCTCACCTTTGGTATCTTCTTGAGTGATAAGATTCTTCAGCAAATGAGCTGAAACAGGAAAAGATAATTCGGTTAATATTAACTTTTCATCATAATTGTAAAAGCACTTCTATTTTTAAAAAGAGAAGGTAGGACAATTATTTTGATCTTCAAAAAGAAAATTTTATGTCAAACAGCTAATCTTCTTAAACTTTAAATTTTAACTTGCTTCTGTTTGTTTGAGACACTTAACACAAATGCCCCATTTGAATTGCACTGATAGCATCATGCAATTATTTTGGTTTTCTTAGATTGGTGTATCTATCATGGGAAGAATTAGGAATATCATCTGACTCATTATGACCTCCCTCCCCACCATGGCTCTTTCTTCCAAATTTCAGAAGCTTCCGGAAGCCTCCCTTTGACCCCCTTTCCTTTGTTTTCTCTACTAAAGCTTCATGGTCTAGGGTCTGGTTCATGTAGACTGGGTCCAAGGAACCCACAAGGACTGGCATCTGGATGCTCTCAACTTGAGCTGGTGTTTCCAATTCGAGTGTTGTCGAAACTGGGTGCGCTTCCTCCATGGAACTTAAATGGGCCATTGGAGCTTGGTAGGGTCTTTCAACAGGGGTATGGATTTCAGTATTCAGAGCATTAAAAGAAAGCTCCTCTCTTTTGACCACCTATGAAAAAGAAATTAGAGAATGAATGTCAATTATAATATCAACATGTTCATACATTTTTGTAACGTGCTCACATATTCATATGTGTCTACCAAAATCTTGAAGCATTACTGCAGTACAGATGCCTCAGAAATAAGAAATATATCAATATACTTCGGAAAGCATGAAGATATTACAAATATATCAATATACTTCAAAATAAGTGGGAATTGATTTTGAAGATAAATATCTTCATGCTTTCCGGGGTATTTTGAAGCATTACTGCAGTACAGATGCCTCAGAAATCAATCCCCGCTTATTTTGAAGATAAATAGTAGGGAGGGTTAGTTTGGGCATCTTTGAGTAAATGGAGCAGGCTCTAGGTGATTCTCCATGTCACACTGACATGTTCATGAAATTTTTCGTGTTTTCCTGGGGTACACTAGGATATGTTCCTGCAGTTGGTATAGAATAATACCTCAGAAGAACCACATCTACCATCCATGTCATCCCTGATAGCCTCACTGACAAGGACCGGTGAAGGTGGAGCCCGCACTGCCACATACCGATCTTCTTTTACCTCTCTATCCATCCTCTCTTCTCTCTCATAAACCTCGTTTTTCTGCACCTCCAAATCCACCTGTGACATATCAGACTCTCTTACAGGCACTGATGTAGGTCCGGATACCACCTCATTTTCTACAGAAACAACATTCTTCTCTACAACCATTTCACTTTCAACCTTCTGCAAAATTTCTAAGGCATCAGATGGGTTCTCTTTATTATTTTTTAGTTTAAGCTCAGGTAGTGTTGCTGATTTAGTCTGGTCCAATTGCATGATAGCAGATATTTTCTTGCTTTGAGTCTCCTTGGCACCACTGCTAGCCTTGGTTGTTCCAGTAACACTTCTATATTTTACAACAGTCGATGTGCGGGTAGGTTCTGATAGTATTTTTGGATCACCCGATCCGTTTTTCTCCTTTCTCACGTCAGAAAGGGACGAAACGGACCGGGTCAGCCCGTTTCCCGACCCGGTTGACTTGGTGGGGGTTGTTTTGCTCACTACTTTGCGAACAGGTGTGGAATTTGGATCAGCATCTGTGAACTTTGAAGTTTTCGGAGTGGGCTTAGACACAGGTTTGGGTTTGACTTGTGTTGGGTTCACATTGCCGGATCTGGCAGCAATTCTCTTTTGCCGCTCTAATTTTAGTGCCTCTAGCCGTTTTAGTTGTTCCTCTTCCTGAAATTGATACAAAATGTATACATTAAATAGCCAATTGTTGCAGTCATTCAATTTGGGAATGCTGAATTTTGAACAGAGAAGAAACACAAAAAGTATCTTAGTTACAAAACCCTAGTCAAAAAGCATATTTTTAAGAGTTTGTTTAAAAAAAGCTTGTTGAGCGTGACAATGAATAGTGGTAAACAAAAAGAAGAGAACCAAATGTAAGATGAACATAGAAACACTGTAGACAACCAAACTAACCTGTTCTTTTTTCAATTTCTGAAGATCGGCCTTGTATAACCTCAAATTCTGGGCCCGCTTCTGGGCCTCAGTGAGTGGGTTTGTCCTTGAGGTGGACCCACCACTCAACCTTCTAATAAGTGCATCTTTCCTTCTTTTATCCAAAACCCCATCTTGTGATTTTCTCACTTTCTTCTCCTTTTCTGCACTTTTACCCTCTGCTTGCACACTAGGAGAGCTCTCCTCCACCTCTTCAACTGTCACTACTTTCTCTATATGGACTTGGCTCTCATAATCTATTGCTGGGTCGTATCCGGCTGAAACAGGTTCAAATCCGCGATCAGGTATCATGGTTAACTCCTCTGGCTCGTAATACACTTGACTGACAACCTTGGTAGCAGAATCACGGGTCTCCTTTAGCAGCTCTGAATCAATATCTATCGTGCCTCGGCTTTCCGGGCCAAGACTGTCATGTGGACCTGACCTCATTGCCAGCATAAATGATTCATCATTTACACCATAAGATTTGTTATTATCTAAATTAGACTGTTTGTACTGACTTTCAGCAAGCGGATCAATGTCATGTCCCATGCTGACCATTTGCTTCTCTTGTCCATGTACAATGAAATAATCGTCGTTTGTACCTGGTCGCCGGCAAATGCGAGCCCCGCCTTCAATCTCCTTGAACCTGCTCTCTGTCAACCTATATTCACCCGACATGAGCATAGCATCATTCGAGGATATTTGCCTAACCCTAGAGACACCACCATTGACTGAATCAAACCCAGCTGAGTTCCTTTGATGACCAAACTCATCATAATCTCTCTCGGAAAGAAGAAATGGGTCAGCAGCACTATTCTTCTCCTTCCTCCTGGACAGCACAGGCTCTTGCTCATTAGAAAACACGTCACCATCACTCATGTGTGTTTGCTCCTCAGATTTTAAGAGAAAACTTTGGAAGGCCTGCCAATGTCCCGAATTAACCTCCATCTGAGGCTCCCCAAAACCTGTGTCGTCCCGGTTGCTTGCACCTCTAGGCAAATCTTCTGGCTTCCTGCCATGTTTTCCTTTCTTCTTGGAGGACTTCCTATGCTTCTTGCGGCTTTCCTTTGCATCAGAGTCTGTGCTGTCCTTGTCAGAATCTGATCTATTGGATTTATCAGATTCTGAACCTGAACCTGAACCCGACCCGGATTCACTATCCGACCCAGCAAGTTTCTTGGTGATGTAGTTCAAATTTTTTATCACAACCATGTTAGATTTCTTCTTTTTCTTGTTTCCTTTTTTATTTTTATGGCCCTGCAATGAACCAAGAGCCTCCTGGTCTGACTCTGAGGCAGAGTCATTACCATCATGAGACTTGCTATCAGAGTCTTTACTGCTGGACTTGGAATGTCTCCTTGGCCTTGAATGGTAGTGGTGGTCTTCGCTCGGAGGGTATGGCGACGGGAAGTACGAATGAGCCCCGCCTGGAGGACAGTTTTGGTAATATGACATGCCTTGCATGGGATAAGAAGGAGGGTACGGCATTGCCCATGGAGGATAAAATTGTCCTTGAAAGTGTTCATGGGGATTCTTCTCTGCACCATTGATACAAATGCATGTACATGAGGATAATGCTTAGAGAAAGAGCTAAGTTTAGTATTAATGCCCGGCATATCTCTATGGCCCAATACTGGTGGTGTATACCAGTAAGGGTTTATACACAATATGGTTATTTGTCACCATCTAACTAGCAAGTGCCAGAATAGACCTCACTAGTAATTAAGCAAATAAATAAGAAAAATGAAAAAAAAAAAAAAACAATAATAAGAACTTCCGATATTAAAATAAGAGTAAACTAATATTGATTTTAGCATAACAAACAAGTAACAAGTGCTGCCAGGTTTTAAGATTCTATTAATCAGAAAATAAAGTTAGCAGCTTTTGTATATCCATCAGGGTCAGTACCATCCGGATTGGGTTTTGCATGGTCTCCAGTAAGTAGAATTGCAGGCATGTTGAATGGAGGTAGCTCAGATCGCATGGACATGGTGTCAATTGCCTCCACCTCGACCCATTGGCCCGTCTCGTGCTTCCTCTTCCATAACTCCATGAACTGTGAAGTGGCTTTCCTGTTTATGGCAGCCAATAAGAATAATCTACCTTACCCTATTATTGTCAGATGTTTGGGTCGCTTAAAGTACCAGAACCAGTTATGCCCAAAATCTGAAATAATGCAACTAAAAAATTACCAAAACCAATCAACCAAAATCTAAACAGACCAACAGGAAAAGGACCCAAACATGTCTTGACACCAACACCTATTTGCCTCACTATGGAAACACTTACATTAGTCGTGAAGCACCAAAACACTCAGAAAAGGACACAAGATAAGGTAATGTGTCCATGTCGAAGCCAGCAGCCACGGCACGCGCAAAGGCCATGCCTTGCTCTTTCCTAAGCACATTCCTCCTTGTCTCTAGCACCTTCAGTAGCTGAACCCTGTCGCAATCCAATTGCAGCTAGGCTTAGTTTTCCAAAGGCTTCTTTTGGTTAACAGGTTATTTGTGCAGTTGAGGTAAGCAGACAAGTTGTTAATTATAAAATTCAAAACTTAGTTCAGGCATAGTTAGACATTTACAGTATATTTGAGCTTAATTGCACAATTGAGGTTCATTGAAGCTTTATCGTGGAAGTGACCATTAGTTGATGCTTAGCTATAGGTTGTCACTTTGGGGCAAAACACAAGGTTAATTTAAGGTAGATTACATAATTGAACATCAACTGAATTTAAGGGCCAGTAGAGGCTCAGTTTGCGTTTCTAGTGCAAAAGATCGGCCAGCAGTACCTGCGACAGGATTTCTTGCAAGATATTAAGACGAGGACACACCCAATACAGAACTGACCATCTAATTGTTTGGTACGATACCAACATGACAAGTCAAAAAAAAAAGAAATTGGCATACTTCGAATTTTCTTCTTGATTTGTGTTTCCATTAGATGTTGCCGTTTGTGTCTGTGACCCAGGCTGCCATTAGTTTCAAAAAAGTAATTAAGTTTTAAAAAGAAAATACAATACTTTTCAAAATTAAAAAAGACAGAAGGGAGATAATTTCAGAGGTGAGAGATAATACCTTGTATATAACAATGGCTTTATCACCATCAGCATTTGTACCTAATAAACAGTACAACAATTAAAATACTGCAAAAGGATGGAAAATTTTAGTCGAGCAAAAGTAAGGACTTACCTTCAGTGAACTCAGCAGATCTTTGTTGGTGGTCATCCCCCTATAAAAATGAAATGAAATCAAAGGTTCAGATGCAAAACTAAAGTTTTTTTTTGTGTGTGTGCCTCTAACAACCCCTTTGATAATCTTTATTACATTAAAATATATCATATATTACATTCATGAAAATGAAAATAAGTTGATTGCTAGAGTTGTTTTATCAAATATCGTTGTTTATAAGAACATACAAACATGTTGAGAGAAAAAAAACACATCACATACATTGCTTAATCCAGTGGTGTCGCTGCTTTGAACAGCAATTGCTTCTTCAATTTGTAGTATCTCTGATTCTATTGTTGTAACTCTCTCTAAAATCTCTGGTGTGCTCACAAACCGAACAAACCTACCAAAATTCAAAATTAAATAAAACCATACATGTATATGTAGTATGGGACACTGGCGGATGTAGCTATTCGCAGGGGTAGGCACGTGCCTATCTCTGGATTCTAAAATTCGACATACGCTTAATGATATTTAATACGGTGCTTACCCCTGGATTAATATTGTGCCTACCCTTGCTTCAGACTCATTCAATATTTTCTGGCTCAAACTAAGATCGTTGATCCTCTCTTCGCTCTCTTTGCAAATCATTATTTTCGGCAGACTTAAAGACTCCGGATGGATCGTCCCTCTCTTCTTCCCCTCTAACCCAAGTCGCAAATCACCGTCATCTCGAAGCCTCGAACCCTAACCCTAAGCGACTAAGCCCAAACTTGCGAGTTGTGATCGTGCGTGCCTTGTCGAACCTCCGTTGTTGGTGTCTGGCGAGTCCCTCAAATCCTCCCATACTCGAATATTTCAATGTCAAAGTAAATGCAAATTTCATAAATTTTCACATGAGATGCAAATTTTCATTCTAAGTTGTTTCAATTGTTAAATGTATCATAACACTTGGATATATGCTTTACACATTCAGTTGTTACTACTATACATACTTAGATATGTGATTCACTTGTTATTATAAAATATGACTGCTACAAAGAAATGACAAACAAACAACTTTTATCATTAAAAACACTTACCGATTGAAATATAATAAAAATAACAATACAATAAAAATCAACCAATTTAAGTACTACATGTGAAGTGATCCTTGCTCAACTTCATAAATAAGCAAAATGAATTTTGCTACACAACTTTGTCTATCTAACAAAAAAATGTAATTTTGAGCTTTATTTCAATATGTTCAGTTTACCTAAGGTTAATCAATTGATATTACTTTAATTCTAATTGTTTGATTATTAGCTGATATTTTTATTTTGAACCTTGTCAGTCGATGTTTTACTATGTCGATGTGAGAAATATGCTGAATTGAATGAATGTACACAACACTTTGTAAAACATATTAGAGTATGTCGGCTCGATTTAACGTCATCGATTTGATTTAATTTTGTAGGTGGTTATTATATTATAGTTATATTTAATTTTCTAATATTTATGAGAAAATTGGTTCTATGTCACTATAAAATTTGAAAATTATTAAAATGTCACTCGAAAAAATTATCAAAATGTCACTATCGGCACCCGATCTCTATACAAAAAGTAACTGATAGTGACATTTTGACAAAAAAATTCTGAGTGGCATTTTAACAATTTTAAAGTTTTGTAGTGGCAAAAAAACAAATATCCCTTAATAAACAATACTCTTTAATTACTATGGTATTCGATATTTTGACGAAATTTATATTTTGTAAGTAAGTAGTGCCTACTCCTGATCATAATCCTGGATCCGCCACTGGTATGGGATTTGGTAAGTCGGTAGGGGCACCGACAAATTTTAGGCCTTCATAAAACATTTTTAAAAAACAAGCCAAGAAAAGCAGAATAACCCTCAAAGTACATTGGTGTAGTAAGAAAGCACACAACACACAAGATAAAGTGTACTAACCTCTCAACAGTACCCTTGGTGAACCATGGGGCAGCAATTGATGGGTCGGGTTCAAGTGTGATGGAATACCCGCCTTTGGCTATCTGGTCTTGTGCTGCCTTCAGATGCGCCAGAAACGGGTTTAATAGCCCGGATGCTATCTTCTCCGTTTTTTCATTTGCATGAATTACCAAATCACATCTGATACAACCAGAATTGGAACACAGTTAGTTCATCCATTTGTGTCGAAATTTTTTCCCATCATGTTCATGCGTATATTATACTACCACACCACAATTACCAAACATTGAAAAAGTAATTTACTTTAATGGGATCGTATGAGAAACTTCCAAATCTAAACTTCCAATAAAAACCACTCGAATAAAATGAAAATAAATATTTCTCCTAACAGAGGTATGATCTTTGTCACTAGCCAATCAGTCAAAATTCATAAGTATTGGTCAAAATAATATAACGTGGACATTGAACCAAGTCCAAAAATTAAGTAAATATCAGTCTGTTATCCAATCTCGTAAAATAACAATGAATCAAAGGCAGAACTTATAAATTCATTGAATAATATTATACTAAAAAAGAGACATTCGAAGATCAAAAATGTTTATTATAATGCACTAAAAACAAGCCAAAGAGTAATTCCGGAAAACAGTGAAACAAAATTTTACAGAATTAAAAGCAATAAGAAATTAAAACAATGTAGATAGATCCAGGTTGACCAAGTATATACCTGGTTCTAGTAGGTGTCAGCTGAAACACAGCCGAATCAAGCCGAACCTCCGATTTCATCTCAATTTACTGAGTTTTCGCACAAACCCAGATTTGGATTTGATGCTTTCCCCTCTTTCACTCTACACTCATTCCCACAACTCCCCCACTTCTCTTTCTTCTCTCCTGAATCAGATCTGGAATGCGAGTAACACCACTTTGCTTCTTTCTTGTGCTAGCAGTCACACTCATCAATGAAGTTGACGAGAAAGCGCAACGCTTTTAAATTCAGAGAAAATGCACAGGTTTATTATTGTGCGCTAGAAGAGAAAAGAGAAAAGGTTTAAGATTAATTAGTAAAATATGACAAAAGAAACAAGAGAAAAGCAGGGGATGAAACAGGGAAGCATAGGTATGGACCTTCTCACAAGGATTTCATAATGTATTATTACTATTAGTTGCCTAAAGCGGGAGAGAGAGAGAGAGAGACAGTGTGGAGTAAGGGGGAAGAGAAGAAGGAACACTTTAGTCGAGAATAATGTATTAAAAAAAACTGAGAGAGAGAGAGGGGGAGAGAGTGGAGGCGAGTGGAGACAAATGCAAATCTTCTGTAACGAATTTCAGCTGCTTCTGTCGCAAGTTGCTGACGAATGGGCCCAGCCCTTAAAAGCTGGTTGTAATGATATGAAGAAAGTGGGATCCACTTGTCACTGGAATGTGAATAGAACGTTACCAAAAAATCTGAGACAGAGAAGCCAACTCGGTAAGACAGTCAGACAGACAGCCAGAGAGGGAAAATTTTATAGAGAACTATGGAACAAATATTTTCTATAAATATGATCAAAGACACCTTATTTTAAAAGATCAATTATATTACTTGCGTTTTTTAATTTTTTTATTTTCTTTTCGACTCTTGTGCATTTGTATTAATGTTTCAGAACAAATTTTACATTTTAGAAGATGTAAGTATTAGTTGCGTCTTCAAAAAAAATCTAGAGACACAAATTTTAGTTGAGTCTTTGATCTTCGGTAATATTTTTAGGAGACTTTAATCCTATCTTTAGAAAATATTTGTTTCTTGGACCTTTATATAAATTTTCCCTAGAGAGGTGGATTGTTAATCCTCTGTATTACAGAGAAACAGGAAGTATCCATTTTCAAAGTTCAGGTCTTGAGTGTGATGTAACTTGCATGTGTGCAACTTCTAGTTTCTCAAGGCGACCAGACTCTTTTCAGCTAATGGGCAATTTGTTTAATTGTTTTTCTGATAATTTATTATGTTAAGCTTTTTTAACCTTCTATTGCTAAATATATACATTAGAAAAAATATATATTCAGTTAGCAATGTTGCCTGGCAATTTGTGAATTATTCTTATGATATTAGCAACTTGAAGTATGACAAAGTTGAAGCCAATGACATATTCTATTTTCAAAGCCTAAGGGAGATAAAGAAGGTAAATATATTCTCTTTTTTTATTTGTTTTTATTCTTTTGCTCTATTTTTTATTTTCTAAATATTTTCGGTACCAATTTGTAAACCTTTTTATTCTATATTGTACATAATTCTTGAAAAAATGTTGTAACTTTTATCTTCTTGTATACTCGTAGAATACTAAACAAATGGATAATGTGTGTATATTTTAGTTTTTCAACGTTAGAAATAGTTCATGATTGAAAAAGAAGGTTGAAATTAAAAATATAATTTAAGTAAAAATATTTATCTATGATACAATCCTCTTTAGACCGGTTACTATGATTAACATACACATGAATCTGAAGTGAGATATACAAAATAGTTGAGACCATTATTTTAAGGATTTCGTGGTTTTAAAGCTTGTTTTCAGATGAATATATTAATATAGTTTTATGTTATTTATCTACATTATTGTTGTCTTTACTAGTATAATGGATAATTCAAAAATTCTACATGTAATTGTTTTTGTTTTTTTTTTTGTTACTTTGCTTTAAAGGATTAAAGAAATCATGAATATGATACAATGTTCCTTTTTTTATCAAAATCAAACACCACACGGAAGGCTACTTGATCTGAGAATGCAAACATCCAGACCTTCTGTCACCACCTGGAGGAATAAATGGAGAGGATGGAGAACACCAATATGCTTTGGATTCCGAAATGTCTAGCCTGGAAACAAGTGAGAACAAATAGTATTTTTTTCGATAAAAAAAACAAAGTGTTTTATTTTACTTAATTGACATTAATTATCTAGTAATGGTACGATAATCTAATTGTAAATTGTCCTTGGGAATTAATGTAATAAAAAATGGAAAATGTTACCAACTGGGTCCACATCACGGGTTAATCTTCGGTCTAATTAATGAAGCGCAGATATCGAACTGTTGGCTTTAAATGCAAGAATAAGCCGGATGGGTTGATCGTTGAGCGTATTTGTTTGGAATGTTTTCATTTCTTCAATCAGAAGCTAATTAATTATTATTATATAATTGCGTTGACCTAGTTAGAAGGAACTAGGCATTTGAAAACGGGCCGGGTTTTGACGGGTCAAAAAAAATTTAAGTCGGCCGCAATCCATCTAAAACCCATGAGTTAGCAACCCGACTGGTTCGGTCTGGGTCAGGTTTGGCTGGATTTTTTTTCTGAAATTTTTTTATTTTTTATTTTATTTTTTAATTTAATGGATTATTTCCGAATTTGATCGAGTTATTCTCGAGTTTGCATGGATTTTGCATGGATTTGCATAGGTTTTGCAAGGGTTTGGACGGGTTTGCACGAGTTTGGACAGGTTTGAATGAGTTTGGACGAGTTTGCATGAATCTTTCACTAGTTGATGGCAGGTTATTGACGAGTTAGACGGGTCGGGTTTAACACGGGTTTTTTCCAACAAGGTTGACCGCTAGTCGTCTTTGACCCCCGTTTTTTTTACTGATCCGCATGAATTAGCCCTCGAATTGAAATGAGTCGGATCGCAGCCTCAAATTTCTCGAACCGGTCGGACCCACCCGAGTTTGTCAAATCCATAGAAGAAACCAGATAACATGAAACAGTAATAAGCTATCGAAACACCTCTCTCCTTCTAAACTTATATTTTAACTGCAATATCTCAAAAGAACTAAGTATTGATATAAATTTGTTACCACAGTGTAACATATCACAAATCAACCAAAACAACATCCAACTTAACAATGCAACTAGAAGATTTAATCATTTTTTACTGCAAAGACCCTCCTTGTTTCTAATGCCATCTTCATTCTGACTCCCATCAACAACAACTGCTCATTTCTCTGCAACTTTATGTTGGGAACATTCATACAATTTAAATATAATCTTCAAATGTTAACGAATGCCTGACAAACCGACAATGAACTTTAAGCATTGTCAATGTTTCTTTGTTTTTTTTTTTCTTTTTCACAACTATGTGTGCAGTATGAACTGACTACTGTATTAATTGCAGAATATACAACTATATTTAATATCTTGTGGAAAGATCAAAAAGGAGGTTAAGGGGTCGATTTCCATTAGCTGGCTTAGTTGGTGAGAACCCAAAGAAGAAGAAAAGAATATCACAAGTTGCACTAAATTCTGAAGTCATTTTCAGGATTTTTTTTTTTTGGAGTTAATATCATATCACTTCAAATAGAAACACACATCCAAATATGAAAACAACATATTTAGTATTACTAGTAGTAGATCAATGCATGGCTACTTTTCATTAGAATTGTATCAGACAAAAATCACATAACAACCAAATATGAACATGCCTTGAAAGTTGAAACAAGGACATCCTACCATGAAATCATGATTTGATTAATTGGGTGGGGATTTAAATATTTTTCTTGGATGGTTGGTAGAAGGTGTTATTCCATCAAAATTAAGCTATAATTGTTGGGTTAATGAATGCCAATCAAATCATGTGGGATTTAATAATTTATGAAATGAAGATGGATATTAGCTGTGCAATTAGGCAAGCAGGGGTCACATTTTAGTAAGGTAGCAAGATAGATAGACTAGATACTGTGTGTGCATGTGTTCAATTAAATTATTTAAATGTTTGTTTCAGTGTTATCACAATCACAAGTCATGAAGAAATCTCTTGATTTAAAAGCAAAGACTGCCACCAGCAATTTATTATGATTTAATTGAAAAAAGTAGCATTTACTAACAACTTCAGATTAGTATAAAAAATACATTAATTGCCACCCATTATCTATGAGTGGTGAGGATATTGTTGTTTCAATGTGACAACAGTGGCCCACTGCATTTTTCGTCACCACTTTTCCTAAATAACTTTTTTTTAAACAAAAGAAATGACAAGATATATCACTTTCATTTATTCCAGAAAAGAATTCTAAAGTATAATTTATTTTAATATTTGTTGGTTTCTACTAATTTACTTCAATTTTAGCATAAGTTTTTGGATAATTGGATTCTAGTCTCCAATAAGGTTTATGGTTTTGTCACCACATACTAGGGCTGCAAGAAAAATTCGTAGTTCGAAATTCGTTCGAGTTTGATTCGAGAAAAGTTCGAAAAAAGTTCGTTCGAAATGAGTTCAAAATTAATTTTGAATCGAATCAAACTAGTTCGAAACTATTTCGAATCGAACTCGAACTAGTATCAGTTCGTTCGAATCAGTTCGCGAACTTAAATAGTTCGAATCATGAGATAATCAGGACCGTCAGATATTATTGATATATATACTTCATCATCCATCAAATATCAAACCCAGCAGCCCCTGCCAGCGACACTTCTCCAAATTCCAAAAGACCAAACCCTACTTCTCCATTTTGCGCCGACAGAACTCCAAAAGAAAAGACCAAACCCTATCCTAGTGGCTGAGCAGCGACACTTCTCCTTCGACGACGGAACTAGTGGCGAACTGGCGATCGACAGATCTAGTGCGGAAGTGCCGATCGACGGATCTAGTGCTGCATGTCCTCTCGAGTCCCCCCCGAACTGACTTCTTCTCCGATTGAGAGGTTCTGACCAGCACGAAGGCACTGACCAGAGGCACGAAGGCACGGAGGCACTGGCGTGACTGACCAGACTCTGATTGCTGAACTGGTAAACCCTAATTTTTTTTGCTTCTACTTTTTAGTTCTACTGTATTGACTGCTGAACTGGTAAAGTTCTTCTCTTAATTTTTGGCTTCTACTTTTTAATTCTACTGATTGCTGAACTGGTAAAGGACTTCTTCTCCTAATTTTTTTTGGCTTCTACTTTTTAGTTCTACTGAATCTGTTCATAACAGCTAACAATGAGTAGAAAGTACTGATTGCTGAACTGGTAAAGGACTTCTCCTATTTTTTTGGCTTCTATTTTGACAACCCTAACTTTTTTTCAATTGAACTTGAATATTTTACTGGTAAATTGAACTGGCTTCTACTTTCTACTGATCTTCTGTTGTGAACTTGTCTATCTTTTTCTTGGAGACCATCTTTACTGATCTGAACTGGCTTCTATTTTGTACTTTCTACTTATTGCTGAACTGGCTTCTGATTTTTAGTAATGACTTTTCTAATAATATTTTTCTTTACTGATCTTCTTTTGTTGATTGCATTAGGTTGTTGATTGCTACTGAGTGCTGCTGCAAGTAAATTTTTCTACTGAGTGTTGCTGCTGCAAGTAAAATTTTCTTTTCAATTCATTTTCTGCATTACAATTTTAATATTATAATTGAATATCTGATGCTAATGATTCCTCTGTATAAGTATATAACCTTCATGTATATTAATGCAGGATGTCAGAAACTCCTATCAGTATTGATGCTCCAGAAAATGAGGCTGTAGATATCGATATTGAAAGTGACAATGAAGCTAATAATGATGAAGACAAAGATACAGACTATGTGGTGGATGCAACAGTTGAAGAAGGTAATTTTTTAGCTAATAATCTGTTTTAGCGAATAATGTGTTAACTAATATATATTGTTACTTCTTACTTGGCTGTAACAAGTGGATATTATATTTTAGGTTTTTAGCTAATAATCTTTTTTTAGCTAATAATTTGTTTTTACTTGGCTGTAACAGGTGAAGAAAGTGGGAAAAAAAAATCAAAAGGCGGACGCAAAAAGAATTCAGATGCATGGAATTATTTCACTGAAGTGGAAATCAAAGATAAGAAGAATGTAAGCGTGCGCAAGGCAAAATGCAATTACTGCAAAAAATTGTATTCTTTGACTATTACAGGTAGTACTACTCCCCTTTTGAGACATATTGAATCATGTATTGACATAAAAAGGGCCAAAGAAAAGGCTAAAGGGACACTTAACTTTCAAGGCAGCAATCAATTAGATTGCGAGGCAATTAGAGAAAGTGGTGGCTATGATCAAATGAAGTGTAGGGAGATAATTGCCAAAATGATCATAGCTCACGAATTGCCCTTCATGTTTGTTGAATATCATTGGTTTAACATACTAATGAAGTATAACAATCCTTTGTATCAGAGAGTGAGTAGAACCACCATAAAAAATGATTGCATTAAGGTTTTTGAATCTGAAAAAGAGAAGATTAAAAAAAATTTCAGAAATGCCAAGATGATCTCTCTTACAACAGATTGTTGGACTTCAAATCAGACCATTGGTTATATGTGTTTAACCGCGCACTACATAGATTCAGATTGGAATTTACAAAAGAGAATCATTAGTTTTACCGAGCTTGCACCACCTCACACCGGTGAGGTGATTGCTGATGCAATAACTGAATCTCTCATGAAATGGAATATCTTAAAAAAAGTTGGGACCATTACTTTGGATAATGCATCAAATAATGATAGGGTTGCTAGTATTTTACGATCTAATTTCGAGGAAAGAGGGATGTTGCATTTTAATGGCCTTTTTTTTCATGTGAGATGTTGTGCTCACATATTAAACTTGATAGTGCAAGATGGGCTTGGGAAAATTGAGGGTTGTATTGTCAAAATTAGGGAGGGTGTGAAATACCTTAGAAAATCTCCGGCTAGACTTTTCAAGTTTGGGGAAATTGCAATCAGTTTAGGCATATCCACGAAGCGATCGTTGTGTTCCGATGTTAAAACTAGATGGAACTCAACACATCGTATGCTCCAATCTGCCCTTTATTACAAGAGTACTTTCCAAAGATATGCCATGAGAGATTCTAACTTTGAGTGGTTGCCCTCGGAAATTGAATGGATAAGGGCTGAAAAGTTAATGAAATTACTTGATGTTTTCACTAATACTAGCAACCTATTTTCTGGAACTTCATATCCCACTTGCAATTTATACTTCAATGAAGTGTTTAAGGTCAAGAAGACCATATGTGAAGCTTATGCTTCTTCTGATGGTTTCTTAAAAGAAATGACCCAAGTCATGTTTCAAAAATTTGAGAAGTATTGGGGGGATGTTAGCTTTCTAATGGTTGTTGCTGCAATGTTGGATCCAAGGTTCAAATTTAGTTTGATCCGTTTTTGTTTCAATAAGTTGTATCAAAGTTATGAGGTTGAGAATCAAATTGAAGAGGTTAGAAGGAAAGTAGAAGTGATATTTGAGAAGTACAAGAATGATTATGTGACATCTAATAATCAGCCGGGTTCGTCAAACTCGGTTGGAGATGCTTCTGTTGTTGATAATACCCAACCCGAGGATGATTACTTCAGTTTTGTTATTGAAAATCAAACTGAGGAGTCTCCAAAATCTGATCTTGAGGTGTATTTGGAGGAGAAAGTGCTTGTTGTTGGAAAAGGAGAGACTTTTGATGTGTTGAATTGGTGGAAGGTGAATTGTGTGAAGTTTCCAATTTTGAGTAGGTTAGCTCGAGACATCCTTTGCATTCCGATATCAACCGTTGCATCGGAGTCGGCTTTTAGTGCCGGAGGTCGTGTTTTGGATGACTATCGGAGTTCCTTAACTAAAGATATGGTTGAATTGTTAGTTTGTGGAGGAGATTGGATAAGAGCGAGCTCAAATGCCACGTTGCACACCTTACAGGTAAACTATTGAAGTTTTATGCTTATTTGGAAATTAAATTCTGTTTTATGCTAATTTATTTTGTTTTACAAATTTTCAGCAAGCAGCAAAAACTGAAGAGAACCTTGAAGTCCAAGTTCCTGAATCTGGTGAAAACTGAAAAGGCTGATGAGTCATGAGTCTGATGACTAAGTTTCAAAATGTAAGAATGTCATTATTTATCAATTTATGTATCTGTGCCATACTGCTATTTATTTTTGTTGTACATGTGATGATGTATCTGTCAATCTGTGGCTTTGTGCTATCAAATTGTGCTTTTTCTTTGCTGTACAACATGCTGTGTTTCTGGTTCTTGTCTATCTTTTGGCTGAAACTGAGAATGAAGTTTGTTAATCGGGGTTTTTGATATGTGTTTCTGGTCTGCTGTTTTCTGGGTTCTGTTTTTTATATGGATTTTTGATATGTGTAAAACAGAAGGCAGGAAGATGTACCTCTGTTTTCTAGGTTCTGTTTTTGACATGCTGTGTTCTGTTTTTTATATGTTTTCTTGATTCTGTTTTTGATGTGTAAAACTGGGTTGTAAAGAAAAAAAAAAGCAAAAAAGAAGGCAGGAAGATGTACTCATGTACCTCTGTTTTAAATTATGTGTAAAACACTAAAACAAAAGGAAAAAACAGAAGGCAAAAACAAAAGGCAATAAACTGGGCTGTTTTCAATTATGTGTAAAACCACTAAAACATGTACCTCTATTTTCAGGTTCTAAAGTTGGCAAAAACAGAAGGCAGGAAGCTCAAGAAGAAGTTGCTATTATTTGTTCTTAATGTTATTTCTATATTTGGGAATTGGGATGTAAAATCGTGAATTGAATTTCTATGTCAGTTGTTTATTTTGATTGTTAGTTTATATGAGACATTGTTCTACCTCACTAAATTTCTGTGGTTTTAAGATGTTTGTTTAGTTGCTTGTTAGTTGTTATGAACAAGTTTATTAATGCTTACTGCTTAGCCTTAGTTTGCTTGATTTTGTGCTTCAAATTGAATTGATTTGGTGCTTTAAATTTTAAATTGCATTGAATTGGTTTCTGTTAAATTGTATCACTCAAACAACTTACATGGTTGCGAAAAAGATTATAGCTTCATCTGAAATTGATTAGTTTTAACTTTTATGGTTGCGAAAAATATTAAAATCAGACTGACAGAGGCAAATTCGAACTATATTCGAACGAATCGAACTGTTTGAATTAATATCGAATCGAACTCGAACAAACGAATAAGTTCGAAACTATCTATCAATTTCGAATCAAACAGTTTGAAATAGGTTTCGAATCAAACTCGAACACATGTGAGTTCGTTCAAGTTCGATTCGTTTGCAGCCCTACCACATACTGAATATTCATCTTTTTTTTTAAATATACTTTTCGTCATTGAATATAATATAATATAATTTCATTTACAAATATTCACATGAAAATTTCATTAAAAGGGCAATTGCCACAGTGACAACTGTTCGCATCTGTACTTTTTGAGCGGTCCTTGTCTCGTGATCATATACAATATTTGAAAGACTCGTAATCTGCAATTTATAAATTGAAATAATTTTCTATATATTTGAGTATTTGACTATGATAAACTTGATAATTATAACAATATTTTTTATTAATGCGTATTTAAAAGTAAGTCATATTCAACATGAGGTTTGATCTTGTTGCAATTTCCCATTATGATCAATCTCTTGTCGAAGATCAAGTGATAAAAAAATTTATTGCACTTATTGTACTTGTTTTTTAATCTCGTCTTTAATCAAATAAAATCATATAATTAAAAATGTTAACAGTAACCCATTATTTTTTGATGTAAAATATATAATATCAACCTTGTCTTTTGAAATCTGGGCTTAACTTATAATATCGATTGAAATGTCTAGGTCTAGGAGCATAATACCAAAAAAGAAAACAGACATTTAAATTCTTTTTTGTATGAAACAATTGGAGAAACTAAGTCCTTTTTTCTCTATATGTATACACTAAAATATTTAGGTTTTGAGAAAAAGAGATAACTTGTATACTCTGCTTTCTTTGTTTATGTTTCAAATATACGCATGTTGGTGTTAGCTCATCATAACATTGGTTGACTTCCCATAGCATTATAAATTATTTCCATCCATCCATCATGCATGCAACACATCCACTGAACCACATGCCACATTGACTTCAAAATTAAACTATATATATAAATGTGCTATGCCAGATTGCAAGGCAGATTTACCAGAGTGTACCAACCAGGAATTCGTATCTTCTGAAATGGTCAATAATTTTCAAATTAGAAATGGATAATTTTTGCACATTGATACTGTAGCGGCACTGTAGTAGTTAATGTACAGGCAATCATCAGAAAAGTTAACGATTTTTAGTTATTATAACAGTTGGAGTATTTGCAGAAAATATAAATTCCCAACCAAGCTGGATCTGAAAATTAGCATTCTCTGATCTTTATTCTGAATTTATGCAAGCATTTCCCCATTACTGATCATTATGTCATGATAAATGAATAGTAGACAAATATAAAATGAAATAAAAGCATGTGAAGGCGTATTATATATTATGCTTCCTTGGTTCCAGTACTTGATAGATTGGTATTATATGAATTAGTAATCAGTTTACTAAGAACGAAACGAATGTCTGCACCATAACATTGTGATTGCAAATATTATTAAAAAAAATAAAAGTAGATAAAAAATGCACGTGGTATTACTGGATTTACAGTTTACACTAAAATCAAAGCCGAAACCAAAACCAAAACAAATCTTACAAAAGTGTTGTAAATTTGTAATTGAACTCACTCCAAATTCTAAGTTCAGTTGGGCTTTTATTTTTCCAAATGTAAGAGGTGGAATAAGAGATCCATGGACAAAACATGTAGCTATGTTTTTCCATTGGGCCGAATGTAGTCTTTATTTATTTTTTATTTATTTATTGCTTTGGGGTAGACAGAAATTTCGATTTCAATTTTGTATTGACGTTCTAATGGGTTCCGACGAGGCAGTGTTGAATTAATTTGGGTCGATTCCAATTCGATGGACCCAAGTTAGGTCGAAATGCGGTTCGTTGCCGCGCTGCATGCGTTGTGGATCGTCCGATTCGCGTTGTGTTGTTTCAAGATCGTGCCATCAATCTAAACACCTCCTGCAGTTCATTTGAGTCGGTCGATCCGCTTTGTATCAGATGTTGCACAGTAGCGGACACAGTTCTAGTCAGATTGGATCCGATCGTTCACCTTGTGATTATGTTCGAATTTGGAGTCGTCTCAAATCAGATCAGACTAGATCCCAAATCTAATATAATGACTAGAGATGTGTTATTTTGTATGAAAGCTTGCAAGTTTGAAAATAAATGAAATTATTTTCATGACACATAAATTTAAAGAGTTGGCCTCATCTTTATTTAAAAAAAAAGAATAAGAAGAGTTCAAGTTAACTTATTAATAAAAATAAGTAGGCTAGACCTACATCAAACAAAATAAAAAGCTCAAGTTAATCATTGAGCTTTTTAGGCTATGCTTTTAAGTTTTAATAAAAAAATCATACGAGCATACAATGCTACGTATTGATTTATTAAACTATATCATTGTAGAACATTTGACACTGTTTATTCGTAAACAGTGTCATTTTTTCGCAGCTTTTTTTTTGCGCAGATTTTTTTTCGCGATTTCTTCTATTTTTGTCTGCGTGTTTCTTTGTATAGTTGACTTGTTGCACTGTCCATTCGCAATAGTGCGAAACTTTTTTTATCGATTTTTTCTACCGCTCACTGTGTGTTTGTTCGGATGGTTGACGCGTGTCCTTTGTATTTCTTCTTCCAGTAAAGAAGACAGTGCCACCGCTTCTCCGTTTCTCATTCACAACAGTGCCAATTTTCTTTTTTCGTTAATTTTTCATGCTGTCTCCGTGCTCTTTCCACTATTCGACGCGTGGTAATGATTTTTCCTATCGCATGTATATACGCGAGCGCGTTTGCACGCCTAGTGAATACCATTATCCATGACACTAGCCTCAATCTTTTGTCTTGTACTGTAGCATTTGGAAGGATCTAGATTAACAATATAAATATTTTTTATTCAAAACTAATAATATAAATTACGAGGCCATAATTGATTTTTTCGTGTCAGAAACTATTTCTGTTATTTTCACTTCACTTCGCTGTATTTTTATTTGGTGTGCTTTAATTTTCTCAAGATAAATGAATTGGTGTCCTATTTCTCCCCACGAAAAATATTCACTGATAACAATAGACATGAAATGTTGTCCGGAATAATAATTTCTCACGACGTGTATTGGTCAGCACACGAGTTTTCAACTGTACGATAAATTCCAATTACGGATAGATTTATTTATGTCATGAAACCAGCAACTAGTTGAATTTTGTCAAGTCTTATAAGACATAAGACTTACATAGAGTACCGAAATTCAAGTTCCCTCAGATAGAGGATTGAAATTCAAGTTTCGTCGGACAGAGGATTTTGAAATTCAAGTTTTCAGAGACAATTTTTAGAAAAGGTTTTTCAAATTTATTTTCTGATTTGTTTGTGAGTGTAAATTATAAGAAAAATATAATTGAAATTCAACGAATATTCGGGTTTTGACTAACACAGTTAATTATTAGTTTTCTAGAGTGTGAAGTTGAAGTTGCAGTTTGCACCTCTCCTCACATCATTGTTTACAACAGAAAGAAAAAGAAAAAGAGAAAGAGAAAAGAGAAAATAAAAAAGCCAGCAACAAAAAGTTCATGGGGTAGGTATGAAAAAAATTACAAAACAAAAGAAAATGAATGATGTAAAATGTATGTTATATTTTATAACACTCCGAAATTTAAGAATGCTACTTTCAATAACAGTTTTCTTTTGTGAAAAAAACACAAAACAAAACAAAAGAGAAGAAATGTTGTAAAATGTTATATTTTGAAGTTGGTAACTCAGTTGTCAAGTCATATCTAGTGCAGTGGTAAGGCACAAAGCTTCTATGATGGAGGTTTGAGATTCAAGTTTTGACATGAACTATTTTTAGAGGAAATTTTCAAATTTATTTTCTGATTTGTTTGTGAATGTGTGTTGTAAGTCTGTGAGCAATAAATAAAAAAATAAACTTGAAACCTTCCTAAAATGTCTATGTTAGAACTTGAAGCCCAAATCTCCCCTAGAAGTGTTGCGTCTTACCACTACATTAAATATGATTTGACTGAAGAAATACGCAATTACCATCTATCCTAGGAGAACTTCAAATTCCTTTTGGCGAAAATATCCAAACTTTGTTTGTGGTATATGAGTGTTCAAAATGCTACGCAATGAAATATGAATTGAAATTACAATGTTCTTAAGTCTCTCCAACGTATAATGGACACAAATAATTGCATCAATGGTCATTAAATGTCTATTTTTGCTGCGAAGTCCTATCTAGTGGTGAGACACAAGATCTTCATGACGAAAGTTTGGGTTCAAGCTCCGTCAGAAGTTACTTTTAGGAAGGTTTTCGAGTTTATTTTCTGCATTGTTTGTGGTTGTGTGTGTTGTAAACCTACAAATAATGAATAAAAAAATATCTATTTTTGCTTTCTAAATGATTCCATTTTGTCCAATACTCCAATTGAGTCTTCATTTTTTTGGCAATTTGTCCTCTGCATTATTGAGCTTTTTCAATGCATCTCTTATATTAATAAAACATTATTTTTGAATTAAATTTTACTAAGATAGTACATAAATTTAATCGTGTGTATTTATTCAATTCTGATAAGATGTATATTCCAATGACTTGTATATTTAATGAATACATCAAAACTAATACTGCAAAATGCATATTTTTCGTAATAAATTTTAAATATACATTTTTCCAAAATTAGTTTAGTACGCATGCCATGCTAACAATTTTAATAACAATTAACGTTTTTAATTGAAAATGTTTGGGCCCAAAAATATTTTTCGGCCCAAATTTTTTCAATTGAAATGTTTTGGAATATACAACAATATTTTTGGGTTTTCAGCACCTAAAATATGTTTATCCAAACAACTAAACTGTTTTTTAATCATAAATTTTGTCTTTACACCATTTACATCGCATTGCATATTATTAAATTAATTCTGAATTAAAAATCGTTCCATCACACAGCAACTGATGCACTTTTTTTTTTTCAAAAATTAAAATTTAAAAGTTATATTAATGCGAAGGATCAAACATTGCTCACATGGTAGTACCGACATAGTACACAATTAACCACGTGAAATGATTGTAGAAAAATATTTATGAATTTATATCCGTTTGATTTGACCACTTACTAACAATATTATTAAAAAATATTAAGTATATCATAACAATGAGAATCATAGCTTAATTAACTTTTAATTTAGAAAAAGAAACAATGAGAATCATAGCTTAGATAAATGTATTAGGCGTTGACCGTTGAACTTCTAGATTATATGTTTTCAATTCAACTAATTCATAATCTAGTAACCATGCGTGCCATCAATGTCTATCTCTATTATCATTGACTCTCGAATAAATTATCTTCGTTTTATATTTCGCGTTTATTTGCATGTTTATCTCATCTCACCTATTCTTGAGCAAGTTGCATAAATTATATTCTACAGTTTTCTTTCTTTTATGTGTATGACACGCGTTGAAGGAAAAAAGATGCAATCACTTGCGGGAATGAGATCTTCTACCGCGCGGCACCGTTACTGTGCGTGCCGTGCAGCAAATTTCGGCCTTTAATTTGCATCAAGATTCGTGCTAGTTAAACTTTATAATATCAGACTCCTGAATCAAATCTGGGCCGTTCGTAGCTGACAGCGCAGTAAATCTGAGCGGTCCGTCGGTACCGCGTGGTAGAGGAATCGAGTCCATCACTTGCGACTTCATGATTTCTCAGGCAAGATGTACTTGGTAAAAAAAATGTACTTCTTTACGAGGAATGGCTACAGAAAATCGAGTTCAGCATATGACGCGTAGAGGATCTGAACTGTTCAATTACGTCGAAATTTGTGCAAATAAATTTTAAAAATACATTTTTTCTAAATCAAATTATGATCGTTCCTTACTTACAACACATTAATTTATGAGTGTTGATCCGTACGAAATGCTACTGCACAACACCAAATTGCCAAATGATGCTGCACGACACCAGATTTTGGGATTCCAGAAAAAATCAAGTGCTATTATAAAAGGAGACAACGATGTGAGTCTATACGACTATATTTACCGTGTGATCGTGTCACTATCACCATGCAGCCGACATGATTTCAAAATAAAAGTTATAACGATATTATATTAAGAAGTTACAATTTTCAATAAATATGTTCCGTTTTTTTACCAATAATCAAAATTATTACAATAAGGTGTGGAAATATTAGATGTAACGGTAAACATATTTTATGCACCTCGATGTATCACGTCTTCAGTATTCCAGTGCAAAATTATTCTAGAACTCGAATCATGCCGAAGTTGCTGATAATTATTTGAGCATGGCTAAAATAATATGCATAGTACATCACATAACGTACTATGCATTCATTTGTATTTAATTTGGTCATTAAATTGATATTTAAGTTGCTCAATAAATTCTTCATATCAAAATCTTGTAGGAAATGAAATTTCGTGATTTTTAGAACTTTCTTGCTATTTTTTAAATATTTTTTAAAAACAGTCCAGAAATGACACTTTTGTAGTATTAAATCTGGACTGTTTTTAAAAAATATTTAAAAAATAGGTAGAAAGCTCTAAAAATCACGAAATTTAATTTCCTACAATATTTTCATATGAAGAATTTATTGAGCTACTTAAATCTCAATTTAATGACCTATATCTATATGCATAGTACAAAATGGGGTGTACTATGCATATTATTTTAGCCATGCTCTAATTATTTAATGAAAATTGCGTATTGAACTATCCAAGATTTTCTGGTGGGGTTAATTTGGTGCGTTATAGCAATATGATGAAAAAAACAACAAGAATATGCTGGTTTTAAGCAATATAATCATCAACTAATAGGTCAAATTAATGACCCTGTTAGTATACATGAAATTCGTATTTTCTAGATTGATTAGGAATTTTCAAAATAGAAATGGACAGTTTTTATGTGTCGGTACTGTAGCAATTACAGTACGAGTAAGATAATACTGTTGTGACAACGATGAGGATTCAAGAGGCCCGCTGACCATTCCTTCGGAATATTATAGAAAATGTCAATTCGTATACATGTGGTATCACTATCAATTTTAATGTATTTTGACAGTTTCTATCGAAGAAAAAAGACAATACTATTTTGGAAGAAACTTATATCTGAAAAGTTAGTTTCTTGCAGAAGATTAAACAAAAGAGAAAAATCAGCTTTTTAAGGGTCTCTTTTAAACTGTCAAATTTGTAATATTTTTCTTTTAAAAATACACAATTGCAAGAAGTAAATTATATTTAATTATTTTAGAGGTACTAGTTTTTGTATTTGAAGTCTCTTCGTATTAGAAGACATGCTCAACATACAATTCTTGTAAAAATGTCAATATTTTATTTCTAGTATTTCTAGTATTTGCGGTGTCATTGACCATCCGTACTGAACACCGTATTCTTAAAAACGTATGTTAATTTAAAATACTATTATTATACTCACTAGAGATAACATTCACATATTGTTTAATATAGTCGTTTTTTGGATCAAAATTTCTGCAAATATTCTATTATATATCACAGCCTCATCAATAGTATTGTCTAAGTGATTATTTTATCTTTTCCATTAAAAGTGAATTTTAATGTGTTTATATGTGTTTAAGTGATTATATGTGCTTATATGTGTTTAAGTGATTATTTTATATGTGTTTAAGTGATTATATGTGTCTAAGACAATTGAATTTTATTCATTAGCATGAGTAGTAATATAAATGTGCTTATATGTGTTTAAGTGATTATTTTATCTTTTCCATTAAAATTTTACACTACTTTTATGGAAAATTTTATATTAAGATTAATTGGAAATATCATTATTATCTACTAAAAAAGTTTTTGCAATGATATGTCCAAATATAAATAAATGGATAATGTTTTGTAGATACCACATTTGATACTAACTATTGATACCGATTTATTATGTATTTTTATTTGAGTTATCATGCACATTATTTGAGTTATTATGCATGTTATATCATAATGACTATTTCAGTGCAGAAATTAACATGTTTAACCATTTCATTATAAAAAATAGAGAAAATTTTCAAAATGTCATTACAAAAATCTTCAATTGTCTATTTGCCACCACAAATTTCATATTTGTCAAAATGCCATTAAAATCCAATACCTATTTTAATTATGCCATTATACTCTTTTGAGACAATTTAAAAATTCTGAGCTTTCTAAATACCCATAGTGCCCCTATCATATTTTTGTTCTTTCAATTTTAGCAAAGAATCAAACAAACAAATCCCTTGGATCCAACAATCCATTCTAACCCAGTTCAGCAGTTCATTCAACTGAGTTCGAGTCAGAGAGGAGAGTCGAACAAAGAGCAAATCCTAGGCCATCGCGACCCTCCCAGCCCTCGTCTTGCGCTGGCCTTGCACTTGCCTCACTCACTCGCGACCCTCCCTCACTCAATTGTGCGCCATTGACTCGTCTCAGTCATTCTGGTATAGGAAAGGTTAGAAACTGATTTCTCTTTGGATTTGTTCTCCCAGCACTAGTAGCTTTTACTGGTTAGGTTTTACCGTATCAATCTTTCTCTGTATCAAGCTTTTACTCGTCAGGTTTTATTGGTCAAGCTTTCTGTGTATCAAGGTTTTACTGTATCAAGCTTTCTTCCAACACTAGTAGATTTCTCCGTATCAAACTTTTACTGGTCAGGTTGTTTTGAAATTTCAATTTGTTTGTCAGTTTGAAACTCAGGGACGATTGTTAATTGTTAATCATAGAAGTACAAAATTTAAAGGCTAATGAAAATTAGTACTCGATTTTGATCAGTGCAGCACTTGCAATTTGTACTATTGACAGAGAGGAGGTTGAACGCCACTACAAATTTTACCAGAGTCGCGAGTGAGTGAGGTGAGATGGAGACCAGCGAGGGTGGAGGAAACAAGTGAGATGGTTTTGGGATCTCGCGAAGAAACTCTAGTCGAGCACGAGTCAAACTGAATCGAACCCTACTCTGGTGGAGGAACCCTCTATCAGTTCATTCCTTCTCTTAGTCGAACTGAACTGAGATGGTTTGCTCTCAATTCACTCGAACGAACTACTGAACTGTGTTAGAATGGGTTGTTGGATCGAAGGGATCCGTTTGTTTGATTCTCTGCTAAAAAAAAAAACAAAAATCTGACAGGGACACTATGGGTATTTAGAAAGCTAAGAATTTTTAAATTGTCTTAAAAATAGTATAATGGCATAATTAAAATAGATGTTGAGTTTTAATGACATTTTGACAAATATGAAATTTGTGATGGCAAATAGACAAATGAAGATTTTTGTAGTGCCATTTTGAAAAATTTTCCTAAAAAATAACATGCATGATAACTCAAATAATGTGCATGATAACTCAATTAAAGGTGCATAATAAAATTCACAACATGTATAATTATTTCATTACAAAAAAATAACATACATAATAACTCAAATAATGTGCAGTATAACTCAACTAAAGATGCATAATAAAATCGATATTAATAATCGATATCAAATATGATATCTACGTATCAGCTACCTAAATAAATATATAATAAAGGCTCAGAGCTCCGCTTGGGAATAATTTTTGGTGAACTTTCGGAGAGGCATATGGGCGTCTCTATTGTTGTAATAAAAAACCAAGCAATATCGAAGGAAAATAAAAACGGCGTATAGGAAAAGAGAGAGAGATCAAGGGAGCATCGATTCCCATTTCCTCTCTCTTTCTGAATCCATAAATCATTAAATTCTACACTTTCCTTGGCGAGCGAATTGAGCACAACAAGGCCAAGCTTCTGATAAAGATTCGATCCTTGTAAAGTTCTCTAATCCATTTGGAGCAGTAATCTTCTCTTTCTTAAAGGGCAACAAATCGATGGCTTCTCTGTCTTTGGATAGATGAAGGTGTTTCATCTCTGGAACTTAAGGCTTCTATACCTCTGGATTTGTCGCAACTTGGAATTCTGACAAGGGGCTGTTAAATTTATTGCGGATTTGGTGTTTTGTAAGGTTTGATTTGTAAAAATGGTGAGCGGGCACCTGTTTCTTTGTAGAAGAAACTCATGGCCTGCTGAAGAGTATGTGAGCAAAACAACCTTGCAATTGGTTAGTTGTTGTTCTCTCTTCTTTCTTCTTTTTCAAACCTGTGTAGAATTTACTAAATTATTGTTGTGTTACCTGCATTGTATTATTTTTGGCCCAAATTTTGAAGCCTTCTATTAGGCTTAATGTTTTATATGATAATTTGAGGTCAAGTTTTGTGTTAATGTTTCCTCTTTGTAATTTAAGATGAAGTATATGACATGAAAAATGAAACAGTTAAGAACTGCTAACCAAGCACCGGGTGAAGCAGTAGCAGCATTTCTGCATTTGTACCAACAGTACCAATGGCACCGAATACCACAGAAATCGCTACATACCAAGAAAGTCTTTGCAAATAACCAAAACGAAGTGCCATTCAGGAAATTTAAAATGGAAAAGTAAAAAATAAATTCACAAAATTATTATATTGGATACAATATAAATTAAAAGTGAAACCATTTGTAATTTTGTATAGATATATGATATAAAGGCAACACCCTTGAATTTTTTTGTCCCACTCCCCAATTGCATCGGTTGTTTGAGTCTATTGGTACTAATTAAGTGTGCCAAAATTGCAGTTAGATTTTGACGGAGGTGCTCCTCCCAGTCAAGCATGGAGAAGAAGGCTAAACAGCCATGCTAACAAGTTAAAGGAGTTTAGTGTTACATTCATGGAGGCTATTAAGATGGTAAATGGTGGTGTATAATACCAACTTTGTACTTCTTGAAACATAACTTACATTTTAAGATTTAAGGCTCTAAGTCCCATGTCAGCACATAAATAGCAGAAATTAAGACTGCCAAGCAATTAACAACTAAGTTAGTTGTTATGTTAATGCATATATTACATTTTTACTTTTAATATAGTGACACTTTCTTTTTATGATACTTTAGATGAGTCTGGGTGTACGGCTTTGGTCTTATGTCAGGGAAGAAGCTTCTCATGGAAGGGTATTTGACCCATTTTGTTATTTCTACATTTTTTAAAACCTTTAATCTTACTTTCTATTATTTTTCTTTTATGCTAGATTTCTAATCATATAACTTATTCCTTACAGACAGCACCAATTGACCCATTTACGCGAGAGACCCATAAGCCATTGGCCTCTCAAGGTGTACCGCTAGGTGGAATGGGGTATGGATCTATTCCTGTTTATTCCATTTCTGTTTTCTTTATTTCTTGTAATGTTCAAAGTTAAGAAATTTACCGGTTTTCATCCTGATGATACTTGGTGTGGTTTCAGGAGTGGTAGCATTTCAAGGGGGTTTAGAGGGGAGTTCAAACATTGGCAAATACTGCCTGGTTCGTGTGAAACATCTCCTGTCATGGCAAATCAATTTTCGGTAACTTCATTTTCACTTTTGCATTTTTTTGGTTTGGTGATTTTTTATATTAGTCCTTTGGATCTTTTCTTTTGATAATGCAACATTTTTTTAAGATAATATTCAGTATATATTCTTTCGCTTTCTGGGAGTATAGAAAATTGGATTGAACTGGCATACACCAATCATTTCCTTACTTTTTTTATGTATAATGATGCAGATATTTATATCTAGAGATGGAGGGAATAAAAAATACTCATCAGTGTTATCTCCTGGCCACCATGAGGGTTTAAAGTAAGGACTTCCACCTTTTGTTATTGGCCTTTTTACAAAATTCATTTCTTTCATTGGAAATTTACTCGAGAAACTTTGATCTAATTTGTGTAACACCACCATTTCAGAAAATTTGGGGATGAAGGTATCTCTTCATGGGACTGGAATCTGGGGGGGCAGCACTCTACATATCATGCTTTATTTCCTAGGGCTTGGACCGTTTATGATGGTACAATTTATTCAAATTTAAAATGATTAGTAGGGTGACATGTACAGGGACATTCGTGCCAGTATCAACATGATATTTTGATCACCAGAAAATGCAAAACAAACACAGCACACTTTCTTGGAAAGAAAATAAAAAATAGTTCGTCTTAGAACTTAAATTATAGATCACTCAAATGGTCCTTACATTGCTGGTTTTGTTTCAAAATTTTGTGCGGATCAGATCAGTCGTACAACTCCGCCTATGTTTTACATAGCCGGTCCCAAGCCCGGAAAGGAGGAGGGTTGTGATAGGCTTGGCAAGCCAACGTAAAAAATCAGCCAATCTTATGAAAATGAAATCCAATATGGGCTTCTTTTCTAGCCTACCCCAACTTGTTTGGGACAAAAGGCTTTGTTGTTGTTGTTGTATCAGATCAGTCGTACCATTATGGTTACCAAATGCGGATGAAAAAAAATTTAAATCCTAATTTCATTCAATGTCAGCAACAATTTGTGGTTATATACTTATATGGTGTTTTGGGCTTGTGAGTGGTCCTTTTAGCTTGTGATGTCCATGTCACACAAATAATATGAAGTTACACTTTTTAAATTGAAGCCCTAAGGACATCCCAGCAGTAAGTATCACATCACTGTTCCATCATATGCATTTAAACAAAAAAGAAAATGTATGATTCCACAACATTTTTCTGACAGAGATGGCATGTGTGTTTTCCTATTCACACTTCTAGTACAATCAGAAAGTTGATGGACACAATGGAAATTTTAGAACTTCCGAACCAAGATGGAATGAAAATACAAATACATCGAGTTCATTATGTATAATCAGTAATTACCCTTAAAAGTTAACACGTGTTATATACATGCTTCACATTTTTAATTTCCTTTCACATAGGCGAACCAGATCCTGACCTTAAAATATCTTGCCGGCAGATTTCTCCGTTTATTCCCCATGATTACAAAGATAGCAGCCTTCCTACTTCTGTGTTTGTATATACTGTGAGTAAACTGTATCTCTTGACTAAGATGCACAAACATGATTTTGCAGTAAGATTATTTGTATGACAAAAGGCACGACTGACATGTGTAAAATTTCACAGTTAGTAAACACTGGTAAGGATAGAGCTAAAGTGAGCCTGCTAATGACTTGGGCGGTATGATTTTTATTTTTATTTTTCTATGCTATTATAAGTCAAATGTACTTTTTTAAGAAAACTAAATAATTTAAATTTTAATAAAATCTTGAATTTTACCAGAACTCTATTGGAGGAGTTTCTCATCATTCTGGGGGCCACTACAACGAGCCGTTCATGTATGCTAGTTTTCTTTATTGTTTTTTAGTATGGTTTTTTCTATAGCAGATCTTTGACCAATGAGTTACTAATATATTGAATTATTTTTTCTGTTTGATGTTCAGAGGAGAAGATGGTGTCTCTGGAGTGCTTCTGCATCACAAGTAGGGTAGTTGCAGACATAATTGTTACTTTTTGCTCCCTTGTAATTTTTCTTTTATTTCCATAATTCTTACATTTGAGTATTTTCTGAAGAACTGGAAAGGACAACCCACCTGTCACATTTGCAGTAGCTGCATGTGAAACTCAGAATGTGAATGTGACTGTTATGCCAGCATTTAATCTTTCCGGGGAGAATGATTCATTGGAAAAATGCACCACAGCTAAGGATATGTGGGATAAAATGGCTCAAGTAAATATGCTCTTCCTTCCACCCATTTTGTTTCGAGCATTAAATGTTTTAATCCAATAGTTTGATCTATGGAACTGTAGAACAAGCAATATGTATTTATAATTTATTAACAAATCATGCCTACCTCTGATAAAAAAACATTGCAAATAAGAATAAATTGCAGAAGTGGTCCCAATGGCATCCCCATTTACCAATTTGGTCTCTGATTGTTTGAATTTATACAATTCATTATGTACAAATGGTATTAATTACAAAAGCAGGCAATTCGATGAGATGTATTTTATGGAAAATTGGCTCATGTTATGTTGTCATATTAGATTTCTGCCAATTTTTGGACTGAAGATGCCAGTAGAGATGAGAATACTTGAAATTGGACAAGTACTGGGAACAAATGTGGAACATTGAGACCCGTGATTCTATGTGAAAATCATAATACTGTGCAGGACATTTGTATTTTTCTTAAAGAAATGAGAATAAAAATATGAACAAATTTTCATAAACAGTGATTTTTCTTACTTTTAATTTGGAAATTAATCATTCTGTCCTTAATATAGGACGGTCAATTTGAGAGAGAAAATTTTGATATGGCCTCCACTGAGCCGTCTTCATCAGGTAATACTGTTTGTGCTGCAGTATCAGCCTCAACATGGGTGGAGCCACATGGAAGATGTACTGTTGTGTTTGCTTTGGCATGGTCATCTCCTAAAATAAAATTTCAAAAGGGCCGTTGCTACTACCGGTGAGTTTCAACTCCAAAATCTCTTTAAATTAACCTTTTTTGTACCATTCTTTCTTCTGATTAAGACAGTTAAACTGTCATCACATTTTCTAGGAGATACACAAAATTCTATGGCACTTCAGAAAGATCAGCTGTTAATTTGGTTCATGATGCCTTGATGAGTATGTAGTTTGAACTATCTGTATTCTTTTTATTTTATTCCCTTCTCTGACTTCCCATTTTTACTAATTTTTTATTATGGTTTTTACTCTTAGAATACAAGCGTTGGGAGGAAGAGATAGAGAAATGGCAAAACCTCATACTTCAGGATGAGAGACTTCCTGAATGGTACAAACATTTTAATTTCTTTTAATTTTTAATTTTCTCTCTAAATTTGTTGTCATTTGCTGTGCCTCTTATCTGAAGTTGAGAAATGAATCTTTCAGGTACAAATTCACTCTTTTTAATGAGCTTTATTTTCTAGTTGCTGGTGGAACTCTGTGGATAGGTGCTCTCATCTTTCTTCATCCATTCATATTAGTTCTTGAAAGTGGAAATTTACTTTGTTACTTACCTTTTATTATCTTTTTGAAATAAATATAGTTATCTTTTTCATGGTGTAGATAGTGAAGCTCCTGGTCTAGAAGGAAATTCAAAGCCTGGAACAAACAATGAACAAGAACAAGAAAACATACTATCTGAAAGTGCAAACACCAACCCTGTGGCTAACCATACCTCTTTTGGGAGCAATGATGTAGGCCGATTTCTCTACCTGGAAGGCATAGAGTACATCATGTGGTGTACATACGATGTACACTTCTATGCCTCCTTTGCTCTCCTTAACCTTTTTCCAAAGATAGAGCTGAGCATCCAGCGTGACTTCGCACGCGCAGTTCTCTTTGAAGACAAAAGAAAGGTAAAATTTCTTGCTGATGGTACTTGGGGCATAAGAAAAGTTAAAGGGGCTGTACCACATGATCTTGGGACGCACGACCCACGGCATGAAGTGAATGCATATAATATACATGATACTAGTAAGTGGAAGGATTTGAACCCTAAGTTTGTTTTACAAGTGTATCGTGATTTTGCTGCCACGAGTGATTTGGCGTTTGCAAGGGACGTATGGCCTAGTGTATGTGCAGCCATGGAATATATGGATCAATTTGATCGGGATGGTGATGGGTTGATAGAAAATGATGGCTTTCCTGATCAGACATATGATGCCTGGACAGTCCGTGGGGTTAGTGCATATTCTGGCTGTCTTTGGCTTGCTGCTCTTCAAGCAGCTGCCACCATGGCACACCACCTTGGGGAGCGTGGTGTAGCTGAAAAATATAAAGTCAAGTTCATGAAAGCAAAGATGGTTTATGAATCCAAACTGTGGAATGGTTCATACTTCAACTATGACAACAGCAGCCGATCTATCCAGGCTGACCAGCTTGCTGGTCAGTGGTACACTGCAGCAGCAGGTTTGCCTCCATTATTTGATGAAGGGAGGATAAGGAATGTTTTACAAAATATTTTTGAGTATAATGTGATGAGGGTGAAGGGTGGGAGGATGGGGGCAGTGAATGGCATGTACCCCAATGGAAAAGTCGATGAAACGTGTATGCAGTCCAGGGAGATTTGGACGGGGGTGACATATGGTGTTGCTGCCACAATGCTTCATCATGATATGGAATATCAGGGTTTTACGACAGCTGAGGGGATTTTCATTGCAGGATGGTCAGACGAAGGATATGGGTAAAGTCTTACTCTATATTTGATTAATTTCTTTTTATTCACTGGGGATGGAATACCTCATATTTTTACCTGACACTTGCATGGAAATTTGTTACGTAACATAGAAATTATTTAAAAATATTTTTTTCCAATAATGCCTGTAATATAACAAAAAAGAGTAAAAATATGCACAATTACTTCTTGATTGTTATCATTTCATATCAGGATTATTCAAATCACTATTAACTGAAAGTTGTACGGCGGCTAGAAAAATGATGTTACAGCATTGCTAGTTTATTTTGCCACTAGTATTTCTTCCCCACATGTTTCTTCGTAGTTTAGAAAGGACATTGATCTAGGTTTTTGTTTGGTCTCTATTTAGGTATTGGTTCCAAACACCTGAAGGATGGACTATAGATGGTCACTACCGATCATTGATATATATGCGGCCACTTGCAATCTGGGGAATGCAATGGGCCATAACCCCTCCGAAAGCCATACTAGAAGCCCCAAAAATTAATATGATGGATAGAATATATATCTCTCCTCTTGCCTTGAGAGCAATTTCTGAGTCTGGTGTCAGAAAAATCGCACCGAAAAATAGTTGTTTTAGTAGTACCGTTTTTCATTGTGATTGTTGAGTTATTCTAGGGTCAGTGATTATTCCCTGTAGTGTGGGAAATTTAAAGAGGGCTTGAGCTTTTTCACTTTTATAGGAATAAGAATGTCTATATGTATAGTAAGATTTTCTTCATCGGAAAATATGCAACTGTAATTGACCTGGAATGGTTAGTTTATATTTTAGTTCTGTTGTAGGGTTGGCTGTTGCTAACCAGCATAAATAGCATCATTTTTTCATGTAGTGCAAAGAGATTAAACATGAAGTCCCACTAAAATTTTTGAAAAAAATAGATTCTGTATATATCCTCTGAATTATTGTGTCTGGCTCAGTTTCATTAATTTTTTTTGGGGACGGTCTGCTTATTTTATCAGTTAAATTATCTTTATCCTTCTTACCTAGTTACCTCTCTCCTCTTATCTTAGCTTCTTCATATTTGCACTCTACTGGTATATCACTTAATCTGGTAAACACTTTCGTCTGCATTTTGGGTCTGTGTGCTTGAGCTCTCTATGTTCTCATGTACCAACTAAAATACTCTCAAATATGATGAAAAAACAGTAACTATTTTGCCAATTTATTATATGTTCCAATTGGTCTAAGCTAATTCTTTATATTACTTTAACTGTCTTTATTAACTGAATTTGATGATTCCCTTTTGAACTTGATCTAAAAATCATTTGCAAATTGATTAATTGGTTCATGTGAATTTTTAATGCACTGCAATTAATGTTTTTGCAAATTAACTTTGTTCTTCAAAGTATTAATCAGAGGTAAAAATCATAATATAGCATCTTGAGTCTTGACACCGCCAAATCTCAGTTTATACCATTTTTATGGTTTCCAAAGCTGTATAGTACCCCCAATCAATTATCCATATTGAGAGCTCTTGTACAGCTTGGTGTAACACAATCACAGAAGCTCTATACATAAACTTCGATTTTCACAGTATAGTGCATAAAGTAGAGATTATGTTACACTCGTCGATTTTGACATTATAATTTTTTTTTTACGATTGTCAAGATTTTCAAATTAATTCATTGTCAATAGTTCCCCATCGTATTACAAACTTGCTCATCAATATAACTGAAGAAATATAATTTCAATAAAATTTGAACTCGAGTAATACGTACAACGGTACAAGTCCCAATACATGATCTTAAATGACATAAAATAGATGAGACACAGGGATGCAAGAAAGATAAGGTTTGCACTTTATTGTATTTATATTTTGGTAAGTATGAAAAAACTAAAATCTCCATTCCCTTATTAATTTTAGACTAATTTCTCGTGTACTAAGGAAAAAACATGGTCAAAGAGTCGCTGACACGATTTCTGATTTGTACATGTACATAAACAACCTACAACGATTCTAAAAATTAACTGCACAATTTCAGCTAATTAAGCCTTTGCACTGTTGCACAACAGAAGAAAGAAAGAAAAAAAAACAAATAATAAGTTATTTTTTCATACAAAGAACAAATTTTTTGTTGCCTTTCCGTTTCTTACACTTGTTAATTTATATCTCAAACTTTAGCGACATTTTTTCCCTCTTCATTGTGCTCTTCGAATAATAAGTTATTAATTAAGTCCATGTTTATGTTTTCAAAGTCAAGTCCATGTACTAATATATATTGGACTATATGTAATTTTATCAAATTTTAAAAAAATCGTCAAATAATGTTATTGTTGTTTTTTTAAAATCAAATTCGAACGAACACCTGTCTGAACTTACCTCTATATAAATTCATCTCTTTTTTCGTTTGGTTTTGAATTAATATCTTTTTAGTTTATCTCAATCCAATATATAATAAATAATATATAAATATTTTTGTTCGAAAAACAAAATGTGAATTGACCGTTACAAAGGCATTATTTATTCGTTCGAGAGACATCTGAAATTTATCGAGGGTGCAAATAATTGGTGCATAATTGGAATTATTATTATATCCAAAAATAAAATTATAGTTTAGTTTTCCAAAAAAAATGATTTCAAATTGTCTGCTAAATTGAACTTTTTTTTAACATAGATTTAATTTTTTTTGATGTAAACATAGATTTAATTTACTAAAGTACAACAAGATTCACGCTAGCACATATCTTATACCTAAAATATCCGTCCTCATATATTTACAATGTTATGAAAATTCCAACAAGAGAGAGTACATCAATGGAGCTAGTACATAGATTCTCAATTCGATACTAATTTTTCATATCAAATTAACATGCATAATAACTGAAGTAATCTACATTACAAATTTATTAACATGCATAACAACATAACACTTTTAGATATAACTTTTGATACACGATTAACAAGCATAATAATTGAATTTTTGTGTATCAAATGTTGCATTCAAAAGTGTTATGTTGTTATGCATGTTAATAGACTTGTTATGCATATTACTTTAGTTATTAGCTATATTAATTTATTTATTATGCATATTAATCTGATATCGAAAGTTGATATCTAATTGAAAATCTTTGAAACATTTTCCATACACAAAAGTTATGTTGGAAATTATATACTTGAGAAACTAAAAGAAAAAAAATTAACGATCGTTTGGAGAATTATCGTTAGATTTTAGTCTGGTACATAATTGACATTTTTTCACTAAAAACATTGACACCTCAAAGTTCACTTTACAAAGTCGTATACAATTAATACTTTTTGTAATGAATTAATATTTACTATAAAATTAATTTACATGGGTAAATAAATAATTGATTATTTTTTTCCTGTCTAGAACATTCCAAAAAAGAAAAGAAAAGAACGCATGTCTTGTTCCATGCGAGCTCTCAAACATTTACTTTTTTTTGTAAGGAAAATGTTCATATTCTTTTGTTTGCTAGTACTGCACTGGAAAATTTCCTGGTAAAAAAAGCGCGCGAGAGGTGTCAGGATTCTTAATCTGTTAATCATTACTCCCAATTTGTACGTTAATCTACGTGGTAATACAGGTGGCTTGACATTAATGGAAGTCAAATTTGTCATGGATCGTGGTTTCCGTTATACGGTTCCCTGTTCCTTTGCATAAATCGACTATTAGTAATAATAAATTTGTTTCCTCACGTTTGTGTGAAACGAAACCGACCGAAAGACATCGATTTTTGGGAGCATTTTTCGCGGAGATTACCCCTAATTAAAGGTTAGCCAAATCAGATCCCGTTTTCTCTTATAATCTCAATATACATTTGAGAAATGCACAATCCAAAATCGCATTTCTGTTATTTTGAACGACAATGGGATTGGATATTCGATGGTTGATTTCTATTATATCTCTCAGATCGATTGGTTTTACAGTGGTCGGACTGGAATCCTATTTATCGTTTTCTTCAAAAAGTGCTGATCAGAAAGTCGATCAAAATTGGTGTGTAATTCGATTGGGATATTGAAAAATATGTTTTCACCTTGAGTTTCTTTCTTTCTCGTCGAGTCAAACTTATGGAATTATGAGTTGCGCACTATTTCCTGCTAATTCTTGCACAATGCTAAGCTATCTTACTGTATACCCCTGTAAATGAGCTGTTCTTTGAAGTTCTTCCAATATTTGACCAAGTTAGGGGGTGGTATACTGGTATTTCACCCCTTAATGAAAATGTTGGTTGCTTTATCCTGGAGATAAATGCACATTTCTCTTTCTGATTCTATTTTCAACAAATACTATATATTTTACTATTGTTATGTTACTCTATTAACTATATTGAAGTAAAGGTTTGAAAAAAAAAATTTGGTCATGGTCTCCTTCAGAAATTAGCAATCCATCAATCAAATGGGCCGCTCATCGGATGTCAATTTGAGCAATTTAGCATCATTTTGGCGCGAAATTGTTTAAATCCAGCATTTATTGCTAATAATGCGAGGTTTCGATCTTCTTCTTGAGCAATATGTTTTATATTTTATTTTAACATAACATTGCTAATGACTCAATATAACATGTAAAATATGACTTTGGAAAAAAAAGAGAGATGACAGTACAGATTTTCATTTGTTCTTGAAAATAATATTCCTTTGTCCTTGTAAAACTATTAAGCTCAGCTGCAGCCATGTTTACTTCCTGATTTGCAAAAAGAAAATTTCCACAACTTGTTGATTATTTCCTGTCCCTGTCCACGATTGACAATACTGGAGGGTAGTTCTGTAATTTTGAGAATTAAAATGAATGGGCATTACTGAAGAGACTTTTAATCAGCAAAACTCCCATGTTACATGAGCCAACCAAAATGTTGTCCCTACAATGAACTATCTCATTTGATAACTCATTCTTAAACCCATCATAATTGAATTTGGATTTCACTAGATTGGGAGGAACAGACACTGGAATGGCAGGCACAGTCTTCACCCCATCACTTGAAGGAATGAAAAGTGTCAAGTCAGAGAATGGTGTGATTCTAACAAAGCCTTTCCTTCAAGTGTGCAAGCTTATTCTGCCTGTGCTAGGTACAATACTAAATGAATGTTATCCTCCAAAACTATAATTGGACTCAGGATCCATCTCACCCAGGACAGCATGTTCTTGGTTGATTCTGTGGGTTTGATTGGTTGAAAAAGAAATGTATTTTCATAAACTGGTTCTTGGAATAAAAAAAAGCCTGGTCTAGGAGAGAATGGAATTAAAAAATTGGATGGCCACAACTTTTGTGTACTATTTAATGGTACGTGCCAGTACAGGTGCCAGGAACAAACAGTATATTACCTAATTGTTTTTATCAATGTATGCAGCCCTTATCACCATATTCTGGTTAACGTACTTTGAGCATAAGGTTATTATACAGTAAGCATGTAATACATCCATCAGTAGGTACCAAGTCATTTGTTCTTTTTTTGGTAAGTACTAAGTAGCACTGATTATCATACTGCCAATTACACTGTTACAGTAGCTTACCTGTCCTGGAAACAACTTAACTGGTAATTTTTAACACCTAGTTTGGTCTTTATACTAATTATATATATTTCATGACAGATAAGTTTGGATCTGCTATGTCACTTGTGAAGAGTGATATTGGCGGCAACATTACAGTATGATTTTATTTTTTCAAAATCAAGTTTCAGTCTCTTATTATTTAATATAGATAACAGACACTAACTTTTTGTTTTATTATCATTGTAATTTTTAAATATTGTTTTTTGTAGAGGTTGCAAACCAAGTATGACACCGATCCCACAAAATATGAACAATTATACAGCTTGGTACAAGTAGAAATTACTGCTAAAACAGCCAAAAGCTCCTCTAGTTGCACCAATGGCCTCTTATGGCTTACTAGGTTTGTTATTTTCTTCTGACATGCAATTTTATGCACAAAAAATTTGTTTGAGATACATTTGAATTCAATTGTCACACAAATGCAGAGCAATGGATTTCCTTGTGGAATTGTTTCGGAACCTTGTAGAGCATCCTGACTGGAGCATGTCAAAGTGCTGTACCGACTCGTACAACAAGACACTAAAAAAGTGGCATGGTTGGATGGCTAGCTCCAGCTTCACGGTGATATTACTTCACATCAACAGAATTTTAAACATGGATAATATTCAAAAGTTTATTTTTTTTACAATGAAAATTTCAACCTAAAAAGGATCTCCTGGTAATTAATCGTGTAACTTTGTTTACTGACGGTTGTACAACGTAACAATACTACTGTCATACCAGCCCTTAGTGATGGAACTTAGTTTAACAGATCTTGAGAACATATATTCTGAAAATTAAACTACCTCGATCCATAGCTTTGATCTTCCGGAGAGACACAATCACTGTTGATCATCGGAAGCCTTTAGTCTCCGAATAATTCCTCTCTAATTCGATGGAAAGAGCAAGAGAGGCGGCAACGATAACGTCTTCTGCAGAACAAATTATCCGATAGTTTGCAAGTTCTGAACCAAAATCTCCTTGATCTCTTATTTCTTTTTTTGTGAAATTACTTAATGATTTTGTACTTTTTGTCAACTGAACGAAGAGGGGAAAGAGAGTCCAAAATATGCGCTGTGTATTTATTTGAAAAGAGATAAAGTGCTTATCTAAAAAAAACATTGAACAGACATATGCAACAGACGCATATGTACAGTCCAAGTGGTGCAACCAGTGGCCACTAAATCGGATAATCTGTACATCAACTAAATTGATTAAAATTGGTACATTGAATCATACAGCGCCTGTACACCAAATGTGCCTCTCTATAATATTGAATAATTATTTATTTAATTAATTAATCATTTTCTTAATGGATATTAACCATTTTCTTATTGGATTTTTAGCGGATCTAAAATAAGAACTTGCTTATATCGGATATTCTCTTATTTGCAGAATATTGTCGTATTAAATTGTGTTTCCCAGGGACCAATAGTATAATTGTATTATTCGTATAACTTTATATAATTTAAACAATCACTAAATCATAAAGTTATTAATACGCATTCTACACATTAAAGACTCCATTTCTCATGACACATATTGAATTCGTAAATAATACTTAATTTGATCACTTCGTAACGGGTCTAAAATATTTGACAGTCTATTATTCAATATATATTTATATCACATACAAGTTCATATATTATTGTAATTAATAAAATTAATTCCAACACTGAGCACATAGGTACTGAAATCTGAGAGAACATTTCGGGCTGCTTTTTGTTAGAAAATTTTACTTGTAGATTACTTGTGGCAATATTGAGCGGCTTGATATTGCAGAATCCTCTGTTTCTCCAATGCATGATATAATAATGGTCTCAGATGAGCCATCATGCATCATCATACAGCTGATGATAAATGTAGGACTGATATGGATATGTAATTTGTATTATGCTTACAGGTGGCAATGAAGCTTGCTCCTGATAGGAACAAATTTATGGAGATAATAGGGGGAGGAGGCGACATCAATGCAGACATAAAACAATTTTGTTCCACTTTTGCCCCTTTCCTTGATGAAAATCACAAGTTTATGGTATGATATTCACTTTTGGAAAAGAATAAATATCTTGCTCCCAACATCATGCCCCCCCCCCCCCCCCCCCCCCACCACAATGTTTGGAAAATAACAAGTTTTTGGAGTCCACTTTTTTTACCTCCCTTAATTACCATATGTTCTTTTTTCTTGGGAAGAATATTTTATCAAGTTATGTTAATCGATCTACTTGTTTGTTTGTTCATTAATTTATTTTCTCATTTTCTGTTCAGTTCTCATTAGACACATACACACATGTGTGTATGTATATATATAGAGTTAGACTATTGTGAAAACGTTTGTACTTCGGATTGAAGTGCAAAGGGTCCAAATTATATTTTCTTGGGCTCGAAACATTGATTTAAGTTGCTCAATAAATTATTCATATTAAAATCTTGTAGGAAATCAAATTTAGTCATTTTTGGAGCTTTCTAGCCATTTTTTAAATATTTTTAAAAACAACTCTGAAGAGGCCATTATTTTAATATTAAATATGTCTGTTTTTAAATAATATCTCGGAAGCTCAAAAAATCACGAAATTTGATTTCCTACAAGATTTCAATATGAAAAATTTATTGAGTAACTTAAATCAATGTTTCGAGCTCAAGAAAAATATATTTTGGACCGTTTACACTTCAACCCGAAGTGCAAACGTTTTCACGATAGTCAAACTTTATATATATATATAATTTAATATCAATTATTCATACATATTTTCTACTTGTCATAGGCAAGTGTGGGCATGGACGACGTGAAGGCATCTTGATACCCTACAAGATTTGGTCCAGCAACTTAAATATTGTTATCAATGTTTTAACAATATATTTTTTTTATTGTTTTAACCATGAAAGTGAGTACTTTTTATCAGTAATCGGTTCTATGTTGTACTGGCTACATCTGTATCATCAATTAAGTACAGAAAGGAACTCATTTCTTCTATGAAAATAATTGTTTGATGTTTTATTGCCTGTGATAAAGTTACTTAATTGATTTCAATCAGCGCTTATTGACTGTTTTAAAAAGTATAAACCTATACTTCAGGCGCAATGCCAGTCTTTGTGTGAGAGAGAGAGAGACATTGGCATCAACTGTCAAAATTCTTCATTTCTCTCCCAAGACCATTGTTGCTTTGTTCAACATCATTGCTTTTCTTTCATAAAATACAATTCCTGCCACACTATTTTTGCTCAATATCTGTAAAGTACAACTGTTACTTCAGATGGAATTATTGAATCAGTTCATATTTTTTTTCCATTTAATTAAACCATTTCTTGCAACCAGAGTTGAGATGGGCAAGTAATAATTCTTCAATACTGACATTAAAAATACTGCGCTTTATTTAGAGAAAAATGTGCCCCAGGCTGTCTTTATCCACTACCTTGTATGACAATCCAGAAATGACTTGAGGTGTACTGTCTTTAATTTTTCAGATTTCATTTCAACTACTTACATTATAAATTTGTGGAATTGGGTGTGTACTCATAAAAAATATTGCTAGATGGATATTTGCACATCAAAATTTAAAATCTCAATTCTGGCCCATCTAAATTTAAAATCTTAGATATTTCCCATTAAGTGCTTAAAACTAGATAAGCAGATGATAATTAAAATTTCATTAGTAATATGTTTTTTTTTTGAGAAGAAGTGAAGTGTTTGCTCCAAGACTAATTCATTAGTAATATGTTATACGTGTTTCCTTCTCATTGGTTACAAATCGCTTTTGGGTGTTTTTGCCAATCAATCCTTGACTATATAAACTCTGATTATCATGAGCAACGCATAGTTTTGAAAATGATTTATTAGTTGTCTTTCTTACAAGAGGAGGGTTCAAATGCCTTCATTTTTGTATGCCTCCATCATGTTTCCAAAATCTTCACCATTCATCAACTTTATTTTATTCTTAACTTCACTTTTTGCTTCTCATGAATGATCAAAATTTAGAGGCATGATGAATGCACGGAAATGGAGGCATTTGAACCTCACTCTTTCTTACAAATATCTAAGATTTTGCGATTTGAATAAACAAATACTTAAAGCTTTGATGGTTAATATCCAAACAGCAAAGTTTTTGATGGACACACAAACCCAGTTTCGCATACACATATATGAGAATGGTTCCCTCTTGCACACTACAATTATTAATCTTAAGTACCATGTATAGAAAAAGCTCAAATCTAGATTGCAAAATATCTCCTGCACAGACAAATCTGATTGGTTCACTATTCTTATCAGCAGTCTGGCCAACAACCAACCTGTATCAATTGGATTCCTAAAAAAAGAATTGAAGATAAATACACGTGTCTTGCTCTCCGGATATCATCGGTCCTCTAAATTAAGTGCAGTACAACGAGACACCCAAGAAGCTCAGATACTATTGCTTGGGGAGCTAAGGAGGATGATATCCTCCTCCTCCCCATTGCTCTAGGAATCTGAGTTTCAGAAGCTCTTTGAAAAAAAAAAAGTAGGAGATCTCAGCAAAATCAGATTGACGTTGCATTTTGGGATCGGGAAAGATAATTTAAAGGTTAAATTATCTTTCCTGATTACGTGCTAGACGGTTTTCATATTGGAATTGTGCATCAAGCATCCATCAAGAAAGGTACACCTTTTTTGTCTTAAATTTGCAAACATTAACATGGTCTCACTGGACTGAAACCTAACCTGCGAGAAAGTTCGATGTATAATTGGTCAAATTCTGTTTGCTTATAATACTGATGACATATTTCATTATTGATTACTTATTTGCAGTTGGAACAGCCAATTTTCCCAATACAAAATGAGTGCTAAAATAGTGAAGAAGAACATCCTAAGGCCTCTTCAATTCATCACAAAAATATTTGGTACACAACTCATACCAGTGCATCCCTCCCTCTTACATTTCTGTCTCTCTGCATGCACAGGCATAAACATACATACACACACACCCCTCCCCCTCCCTCCCATCAAGTATAAAATCTAAGATAGTGTTTTAATTATCTAGATGGCAAGGAAGAAGAAGAGGAGCTGCAAATTGGATTACCAACTGATGTGAAACATTTGGCACACATAGGATTCAGTGGAGCTGATGAAATGACCGGACCGAGCTGGGTATGTTTCATTTTCCTTAAACATTAATGTATTAATAACTACATCCATTATTGGCTCTTATCATATTTCTCTTAACATTTTTTATCCTATCTGCAATAATTATTTAACAGATGGATCAATATCATTCTGCCCCATTGACTGACATAACGAGTTCAGAACCTGTACAGAACAGTAACCGATGGGCCTCCCAAGGTAGCTACCTTTCTACATAGACAACTCATCTTATTCATAAAAGCTTTTAATCTGATTTCATTTTCCATTATTGTTCATGTTCTTTTGTTTTCTAGTACTTGAGTTTCTTGAAAAAAATGGGAAGCTAATATCTGATTATGCTCTGAAAAATTTGTCATTGCCCATTCTTACAGTCACTGATTTCAAAAATTACAATGAATAGAGATAAACTTTCCGTTGCATGAATTAGAAGAATCTCTTCGAGATGTCGAGACCCAGTCGCCAAGAACCCTAAGGCCACGCCACTCACGCCGGCACCAATCTGAAGGAACAATTGCAGTTGACAAGGACTCATCTGTCAAGAAGAAGGGCCACCGTTTCCGGAAGAAGAAGGAAGGGTCAAAGGAGGATGCTGCCGCTAACCCTGATGTACCGGCAGTTCCCAAGTCAAAGAAGAAAAAATCTAAGGGTGCGGAAGGTGGTAGTGGATCATCTCGGGTGGCTAGACGGAAAGAGTCAGCTGTTGCACCTGAGGAGAGAGAAAGTAGGCCTGATCGTGCAGCAATGCATGTATCAGAGGAGATTGGTGCAATATTGTGACTTTGTCTTGATATCTACATTTTGTATAGTGGCTTTATCATTGTTGCTATTATATTGTTTCATTTTACTATTTATGATCTCATGATCATCTAATATACATACTATGTATGTAGAGATGAATGCTATATTGTTATTCATATCAAGTTAATCATTCAAAAATGTTTCTCTCTCAAGTTTTCTTGTATTGTAAGGAATCCAATTAAATCTATGTTACAAGGAAAAAAATTGTGGGTGATAGTTAGGCCCCAAAGTAAAAAGAAAAACACGTGTTATGTTGCCAAAATGTATGGTCATTTCCCCAAAGATCGCATTGTGAAAGAAATGACAAACATATCATGAGAGAAGTATCAGTGATTGTGCACTTTGTATTGTTAACCAGTAAAGAATTACTGCCTGCTACCTAAAAAGATAATAATAAATTTAAAAAGCAAAGGGAGAACATATTGCATGGTGGCCAAGATTTGTGGTGGACCGGCTACCGTAACCCAACTGCAGCCAATTGAATAGCTGTCCTCTCTCTAGCCTTCTCTGCTCTCTTCTCACTTCCTATTCAGTCAAGGGAAACAGGCCTGAGTATTTAGGAGTGTATGGTGTTTTGGAAGCTGATCTTATATAAGTTGAAGATAAAATCTTTTTTATTTACATGATTAATTTCATTTTGGTATTTATTTTCAATTAGTTCGAAGTTCGAACATTGGTGCTACTATGTCAATTCCCTTTTCATAGTAGATACCAACTTAGAGATAGACAACGTAGGCAAAATAATAAAAATAACAACAATATATAATAATAACAGTAATAGTAGTACGTACGTAGTGGTAATTATAATAAATAATAATAATAATATTAATAATAAAAGAAAATAAAAAGAAGAAACGCAAAGCATGCCTCAACTCATGCAGACATCAAAAGCAAACTGCAAATTAATCATTGTACATAGGTACATTCAAAATAAAAGACGATTAACACAATTTACGTATCTTCCTTTTTTCTGGTAGCACATGGCACTATTTACCTTTGTGTGTTTATGAAGTATATAAAAAACTATCACCACATATTGGAAAAATAAAAGAGGAAAAAACCTACACTCCCTTCATTTCCAATTAGATTTTGGTGTTTCAACAAAGGGACTCTAAGAGAAACAAACAGTCTTATCTTTAATCTCTCCCAGTCACATAGCATATATCTTGACAATTTGGTCAACTTTTGCACGACAAACAGGGCACTTCTTACTTTCGGCTTCGATCTTCTTGAAACAAGCCAAGCAACCCGCCATGTGACCACACGGTATACAAGCAGCTTCAACTTGTGAATCTAGGCATATAACACACAAATAATTCTCTTGCACATCCCTTTCCTCCAATGTATATCCACTAATTTCAGTAGTCATGTCATTAAATGTAGTACTTGTAACAATTACTTGGTCTGGGCTTGCGGCATAGAAGGTTTCTTCTGAGCAGTATCTAATGGCAGTGGCTGATTAAAAGATAATGAAGTACCATCTGTACTAGTTTCTGGTACCAAATGGGGCCCAATGTATACTCCTTCAGCTATGCCAGTTTCTATGGAGGCTTTTATTGCCCTGGCTAGTTCAATATCTTCCGGATCTGTTGTATAAGCTTCAGTTGTTCTTTCTGAAGCTATAAGAATACCAGTAGGTACTGGTACAGTTCTGTACATGCCTGGTGAAGAAATTGAATTACTTAAAGGACCTGGTACTGGTATTATTCTGGGTACCAGTGGCTGTTCAGGTAAATTCATTGATCTTGATCCTGTTCTGTGTTGCATTGATGGTGGAGTTATTGAAACCTGATTTAGTGATGAAGCTGTATTATGACCATTATTTTCCTTCAAGAGAATTGCATTCCATTCATTTGAGAATTAAGGAATTAAAAAAATAAGTTGTTCATCAATAATTATACAAGCAGAACCACTAGTTAGCACAAATTCTCTATGATTGTATCCAGTATCCACCACAATTACCAGAACAACAAGATATAATAATAACATATTTGGATTGACTGGTCCATCAAAAACAGACAGCTCTGAACAAAACCCTGAAATAGTCCAGGGCAGTTGCTTTCATGGTTTTAAAATAGCTCCGGGCAATTACATAATACCATCTATCCAAACATTATAGAGCTACCGTTTATTTCTTAATCAGCATAAGAAAGGTAAATAAATATATACCTCGAGTACTCCTCGGCATGCATTGTAAAACAATTTAATTTGTTGCTTGTCATCCCAACATTGTGAGAAACTGAGAACAATTTGTATCTTTTTCCTATAATGAAATGCATGTTTATGTTTCTAATTTCAACATTAATTAATTTTAACTAAAACTAAGATATACACAGAAATCTACCAGAATTTTCAATGACCACAGAAGGATCGAGCTCATTGCAATCGGGTTGGTTTATGTGAGTTTCCATCAGTTTTATCACCTCGCATGGCTGTTCAACCTGTTGAAGAAAATTTTCACTGGTCCAGCATTGTAACTTTTTTTTGAGGGAAGTAGGTTGAAGCCTACTTCGGAAATTATATTAAAACAAATAAAAAGATTATTACAATTTACATGGTTTTTATTCTGTGTGTAAGCAAAGCACGAAAAAGAAAAGAGAACTATTCCTTCTCCTAATTATCCCTTCTAGACTTATCCTAATGTTAACAGTGAGAGAGCCAACTGATGCAGTCGTTGGTAATTTGCATTTCTATGTGTTGTTTTGGCCTCGATTTGCCGGTGAAAACGCGTCGATTGCGCTCTTTCCAGATACTCCAAAGTGTTGCAAACGTCATAGTGTCCCATCTTCTGAAAGTTCCTGATGACAGCGCGGGGCGGTTTCTAGTCCAAAAGGTTTGAACATCGTCGGCATGGTGCGAAGTTGTGTGGGGGGCTAATTTGTTCCATATTTGATTTGCGAAGGGGCATGATAGAAATAGGTGAGGGGAGGTTTCTAATACAGCTGCATGGCACATGCAGCATCTTTCCTGTGGGGTGCCACTCCATTGTTGAAATTTGTCCATTGTTACCAATCTGTCTTTGGTTAAGGTCCATATAAAAATTTTAATTTTTAGAGGAGCCTTAGTATTTCAGATGAGTTTTGCTATTCCGGAGGTGACCCCCGGGTCAATGATAAATTTATAAGCTGATTGTGCGGTGTACGTGCTTTGTTGTGTTTTGGTCCAAGTTAGTGTACTATCAAAGTTACTATCAGAGTTGGTCCAAGCATTGTAACTTACAAGTCAATTTGTGGTTATGCATCCTTTTTTTTTCATTAGACCTTTTCTCATCACAACTAGGAAATAGAACAGAAGTATATACTGATATATAAGATATAAGATAATCATAGAACATATATGTTTGTGGAAATTTGAAACTTCTTTCATACCTCCTGAGCAAGATACATTACCAATTCAAGCTTAAGGAGGCCTCGTCGGATCAATCGTATCACTTGGCAAAACCAAAACCCAGAAGCTAATTAAATCAGAAAAAAAAGATCAATCAAACAAACAAATTTGGCATTTATTCTATACCACAAGACCAGTCAATTGAAACCCAAAACATGATCAATTGACAACTATATACTTGGACATCTCTTCTTGTAAATAACTTTTCATTTTTATTTAATGAAAAATAGTAGGTGTTTTCACAAATTATGATTAAGTTGAAAATATATAATTTTTTGTGGTTTACATGGTCTATTACAAAGATGTTAATAGAATGACACTTTGAATGTTTTGGACATTCTAAAATTCAAAATTTAACCCCTTCAGGAACTGTCTGAAATTATTTAAGAAGACTGTTCTTGTGTCCAATCACGCCTCCAAACTTATTTTATTTTCAAAATTTCCAGATTAATTTGAGTTATATCCACAATAATCTGATGTCAAAAGTATTTCCATTGTCAAGATTTGTCACCTCATTAAATATTTGCTAACCCAGAACTATATCAGCATGGACTCAGCCTGACAGGTCCAAAAAAGCTGCTACTGGCACATATCAGATGCATGTACCGGTATAAAAGCATTTAAAATACGTTTACACTTTCCAAGGCCTGAAATCTGAAGGAATAGGTCTGTAACCATCACTAAGCACAAAACCACGTTCTACCCTTAGCCATCCAGAGAAAATAGATATATGACTCTAAAAATAGGAAAAGGAGTATCAAATTAAAGACTGTTTCAAATATTAACAATATCTATGTCAAGAAACATAACCAATAATGTGGATCTTTTTACATATATCCCCGACAATTATTTATCTTTACACCGCATCTATTTGTCAGTTGTGTTTATGTTAGTAGGGTTTTGAAAGATAATTTTACAGAGAAAATGTACTAACAAAGGGACATAGTTAGTAAATTACTAAATATAATATTTGAAGTCAACAAGAAAGATTTTAATATTCTACTCGGACTTATAATTTTTGTTAGTTAGAAAAGGTACCTCAATGGTACGAACTATACTAACGCGTCCCTTTTTTCTAGCCAGATCGAGAGCATTGTTGCCATCATCATTTCTCACAAAAGGGTTGGCTGGTAAAAAAAATGATTGATGTTACTAATTAAGTTATCATATGTCTGATTAGTTGAATGATAATCAGCTGCCTCGATCGAGCATACATGAATTGTTCGTGGTATGTAACTAGCTAGGTACCTCCATTTGCTAAAAGTAGCTTAACAATCTGATCTAGCCCTTTCATTATAGCATGGTGCAATGGAGTCCCTCCATCCACTCCTAATTATTTTGCAAAAAAATATATATATATTAGTCTGATCATTGACCTATTCGAATGTTTTTATAAGGAAAAATTGATATATAGAGAATATGTGCTTGTTTCAATCTCAGAAACACAACAAAAATTGCTAATACTTAGCTGTTTGATATCAGGATTTTGGAAAGATATTAGAAAGAGTGAGAATCTTTACCGGGTTGATAAGCATTAACATTCGCGCCGAAGTCGATCAAAGCTTTTGCCACATCAAATCTATCATGCCTTAGACATGCAAGAATTAATGGCGTTTTCCCTTCATGGTCCTTCCACTGCATAATTCATGGATTGAGTTCATTTAAAATTATTGAGGAAGATATGAAACTCTAGTCGCCTTTTTGTTATACAAACTTCTTTTTAATGGTACATGTTAGTGCCGAAAATAATATTGCAAAAGCTTCATTATTATACATGATATAAACCTCTTTATATTTTCTATTATCAATCCCCCTTACATCCACCTGTGCCCATTTCTTGTATAGCAACAAAACTAATAAATTTGCGAATAATCTATTAATTATATACCTAGATAAAGACGGTATTTTTAGTTAGCTCCGTTCTTAAAAAAAAATGCACATTTACTTCCCGGTACGTAGTGCATTTCACTGCTTTAGTGAAATGCATTGGTTACATTAGATTTCAAATTACAAGCATATATAATTGAGTTAAAACTTTGCAGGATTACGTGAGTTATAGTTTGATTAATAGCTGATAACATATAAAATATGACGAAGTTGTTAATATACTTGTTTAAGCTATGCTTATTTCCTGTTTCCCAACAAATGCTAAATTGAAATTATTGCGTTTTTTTTTTAAACATGGTCTTTTAAAAGGGGCCAAAATCAAAGGTATTAAGAAGGAAAAAGGCTCATAATTTTACCTCAACTCCAGCACCCATGCTTTTAAGAGCTCTTATATCTTTAATATTTCCAATAAGAACCTTCTCATATACTTGTCTATCCATGGATATCACAACTCCAAAAGCTCTCAACCGAATTGTGAATCAGAGAGGATAAATGAATTGTAATATTTGGCTTAAGATTTAGGTTTTGCAACTAAATACGAGTAATAATAAGAAGAAGGGGATAATTAAAGAGATCGACATTAAGAAATTGTTTACTCTTCAAACTTTTATTTGATATTATTAACAGTGTAAATTAACTTATTTCGCGGTTGGAATGAGTAGCTGGCTTAGAAAGAAGATCTAACACACTTCATAAAATAAAAGCTAGCGAGAGAAATTAAATTTTAATATTGTCAATTTGTAAGAATAAGCTATGCCGTTGCACCTTCACAAGTAAACGTTTTAGCCTAAATATTTTATTTATACATCAATTCAATATTAGTTAATTTGATAATTTCCACCTTTGTTAATTTCCAACTTACAAATCAATTTGTTTATTGGGTTGTTTTATTGTCAATGTCAAGAGTACCATTTCAGCATGAATTAAGAAATTTGAATACGTTAACAACAAAAATAATATATATATACGATGAAGAAAAGATCTACTAAAGCTCAGGCCTAAACCAAAAATCTATTTCGTCTGCAAATTTTATCGTAAAGAAAAAATTGTTTCTGTAGTTATTCTCTTCTTAGAAAGTAAGGCCATGCAATTCTGGTTCTGACCGTCAGATATTAATGAGCATGCCAGAAATAATCAAACCAACATTAAAATAATCTATTATAAATTACTAGTTATGTGGATATTGCTTGTTTGTTTTTATAATTAGAAAGCTTTTTAATGCATGAAAAGCACACTACTGCTGCTTTCTAAGACGATAAACCAGTAGTACAAATTTAACTAGAAATTACTCATATTTACAAAATATTTTTTACCTATTTATGTTTTGAATTATCATTGTCATTTAGCGAAAACATTTACTTTATATTTTGTAGTTGAAAGATTGAATTCAATATTAATTTGCGCTTAAGAAATTATGGAACAGAGTTCTTTTGAGCTGATCTCCCGAGCTAGTCGCAAGTCATAAATTCTTTTTGCTATCTTCAAAATTATAATTTACACTAATTTTAGCTTGTTAGCTCATTATATAAGAAAATATATTTAGTAATTTAAAACTTGTATTATTTTAGTAACAAAACTACAATACTAAGTATATATTAGATGTATTGCATTGATTAAATCAAGAATTAATAATTTAAATCAAAATTTATAAAGCAAATCAATAATCATTAACCAACAAAATAATTTATTGGAGGTGAATTTGCTAGCACATAATTGTGCAAATTTTTCATTAAGCCATAATTGTAACTCTAGTTGGTTTGATTATTTGCCAAGTTTTGTTGTTAATTTTAGCATGATAACCGGCGTGATGAATTGATCCGGTCCTTTCATCTAAAAAAACAAAAGTAAAAGAACTTCATAAGGCATTTATATATTCAAAATAAAAGATGAATGTATAATCCAATTCCTTCTCCTATAAAAAAGCTTGTGACACCAATTCCATTTGAAACCCCATCAATTATGTCTATAAAAAAATTCATTGAATTTACTCAATCTTTTTGTACACAATGTAAAAACAATAGTAAAAAGAATATCTATATAACCTCGATCCACTCTACGAACTGAAAGCGAGATCTATATGACCAATTGTATATTGCATTTTTTATTTAGTCTAAAGTTCCTTTTAACACCTCTTTTAACACAAGTTGCACGTCTTTTTTTTCTTTTCTAACAGCACATGGTTCTGATTTTACCTTTTCGCACCTTTATGAAGTTTATATCCATTTTCATTTATTTTTTCAAAGAATTGGTTTACACAAGTCTACAAACAGATATGTTTCATCAAATGCAAGTATATATCTAAAAGCTATTAACATAAATTGGAAGGAAAAAGGAAAAGCCTACACTCCGTTCTTTAGGGAAAAGAAGTCTACACTCCATTCTTTTCTAACTAGATTTTGGTGCTTCAAGAAAGGGACTTTAGGAGAGGAGAAAAAGTATCATTTCGAAGCTCTCAAATCAAATATTCAAATAGTATATATCTTGACAACTTGGTCTACTTTTGCACGACAAACAGGACATTGCTTACTTTCGGCTTCTATCTTCTTGAAACATGCCAAGCAACCGGCCATGTGACCGCACGGTATACAAGCAGCTTCAACTTGTGAATCCAGGCATATAACACACAAATCATTCTCTTTCCCTTCCCTTTCCTCCAATGTAGATCCGCCAATTTCAGTAGTCATATCATCAAAAATAGTACTTGTAACAATTGCTTGGTCAGGGCTTGTATCATAGAAAGTTTCTTCATCTGATAGAAGTGACTCCTCAAAAGATAATAAAGTACCCATTGTACTGGTTTCTGGTACCAAATGGGGCTCAATATATACTCCTTCAGCTATGGCAGTTTCTATGGAGGCTTTTATCGCCTCAGCGAGTTCAATATCTTCAGGATCTATTGAATAAGCTTCGGTTGTCCTTGCAGAAATTATACTTGTACCAGTTGATATTGGTGTAGGTCTGTGCATGCCTGGTGAAGAAACTGAATTAGTCATAGGAGCTGGTCCTAGTATGGTTCTGGGTACCAGTGGTTGTTCAGGAGTCAAATTTGCCAAGTGAGTTGATCTTGATACTGTTCTTTGCTGATCTGATGGTGGAGTTATCGAAACTTGATTTGGCGATGCAGTTGTATTAAGATCATTTGCCTTCAAGAGAATTACATTCCAAGTATATTGAAATTAAAAGTCATACAAAAATAAGCAATCTTCAATGATTATAGAAAAAAACCTAGTAGTTAGAACAAATTCTATATGATTTTATCCACAACTGTACAACAGGACATAATAATAACATATTTGGGTTGAAAACTTCCCATCAGTTCAGGCATCACAGAGCGAAGAGCTCATATAGTCCAGAGAAATCACTTTCATTGGATTTAAAATAGATATGGCAACAATTTATTCATAAATTTGCATAACTAATACCTCAAGTACTCCTCGGCATGCATTGTATAACAATTTAATCTGTTGCTTCTTACCCCGATATTCTGAGAACAGTTTGTATCTTGTTCCTACAGTCAAATGCATGTTTTATGTTGTTAATTTCTATGTCAATGAATAAAAGTTAAAACTCAAATATATGCAGAGAAATATACTTAAAGGCTCAATGACCACAAAAGGATCAGGATCGTTGAAATCGGGTTGATGTATGCGAGTTTCCATCAGTTCTATCACCTCAAATGGCTCCGCGACCTGTTCAATAAAAAATTTCACTGGTCAAGCATTGTAACTTACAACTCAATCATGTTTTTATTTTATTTGATATTTCAGGTTGCAACTAGGAATAGAACATAACCAAGGAATACAAAATAATCATAGAAGCAAGTGGCCTAGTAGTCTAGTGATAGTGATAGATAACTAGGATAACTTTAGTGAGGTCATGGATTCAATCCTCCGTTAGTACAAAAGTGGCCCGCTAAGAGATATTTAGTAATAGATGCCGGAGATTTTGGGAACTCTTATATAATAATAATAATAATAATAATAATAATAATAATGACGACGACGACGACGACGACGACGACAACGACAACAATAATAATAATAATAATAATAATAATAATAATAATAATAATAAAATAATCATAGAACATAAGTGTTTGTGAGACTTCTTTCATACCTCCTGAGCTAGATACATAACCAATTCAAGCTTAAGAGGCCTCGTCAGATCAATCGTGTCACTTGGTAAAACCACAGCCCAGCTAATTAAATGAGAAAAAAAGATCAAAAATCAACCAATGAAACAAGAATTGGCATATTTAATATATCCGATATTCACCAACCGATTGATTTCTAAAATATGATTTCAAAAACAGCTACTCATATCAGATGCATGTACTAAGATGAAAACATTTAAATATACTTACACTTTTCCAGGCCTGAAATCCGAAGAAATGGGTCTGAAACCACCACTAAGCACAGAATCATGTTCTGCCCTTAGCCAGCCAGAGAAAATAGATACATGACTCTTAAAAGTAGGAAAAAAAGTATCAAATTAAAGATTGTTCAAATATTAAATATATCTATATCAAGTAACTTAACGTCTTAACCTATACTTGCCTCTTTTACATGTACCACGACAATTAATTTTATATCACTAGAATATACACCGCCATATTATCTTCGATTTGTTAGTTGTGTTTATACTTGGAACATTTTGAAAGATAGTCTCTTTAAAAGAAAATGTACTGAAAACAGGGAGATGTTAGTACATTTAACAAATATAACATTTGAAAACAACAAAAAGAAAAGGTACCTCAATGGCACGCACTATAATAAAACGCCCTCTTTGTCTAGCCAGATCGAGGGCAGTGTAACAATCGTCATTTTTTATGAATGGGTTTGCTAGAATAAACAAACAATTGATGTTACTAAACTATGGTATTTATAGCTTCTTAATTGATGGATAATCAGCTGCCATGAGCAGAGAAGTATTGCCATTGGAATGTAACTACATGCATACCTCCATTTGCTAAAAGTAGCTTAACAGTCTGATCAAGGCCTTTCATTATAGCATGGTGCAATGGAGTCCCTCCTTTGTTTCCTAAATATTTATAAATCATATTAGTCTTAATTCCCCTGTTCTTAGTAGCCTGGTCATGACTAGCAGATATGTTTGGTCAATTGACCTGTTCAAAAAAAATTACATGGGAATAATTTGTTGTACAAAATATGTACTAGCTCCAAACTCAAGAAAGGCAAGGAAAGATTCTAAAACTCAAGATTATCCCTTTAAATTGATAATGTTGGAAATATATTAAACAGAGTAGTGAGAGTCTTTACCGGGCCGGTAAGCGTTAACATCTGCGCCGAAGTCGATCAAAGCTTTTGCCACATCAAATCTATCATGCCTTAGGCATGCAAGAATTAATGGCGTTTTTCCTTCATGGTCCCTCCACTGCATAATTTTTGGAGCGATTTCATGTAAAAATTATTGAGAAAGAAATGAAAATTTCTTAAGCCATTTTAATGATACAAACTTCTTCTTCTAGGCTACATGTTAGTGTCGAACATAATATAACTATAGCACCGCAAAAACTTGTTTCTTTTTTTATTGGTCACACTTACATCCACACTGCCCATTTCTTGTCTAGTGTGCAAAACAAATAAAGTACACGCGCACACAAGTATTTCAAAAGGAGAACCTTGTATTGCTCAATGGCCTATTTCGGCTTCACTCAGAGCTTTGGCATAGTTTGAATTAGTAGTTAATAGGTTATACAAATACAAGCCAAAACTACGAAGGAGTTAATGCACCTCTTACTATCCACAGAAAGGGGATTAACGTGCATCCAAACGTAGACAAGTTTGCCTTATTTCCTCCAAATCGTAGGTAAAATTTCACAACACAAATAGAGAGTGACAAAGTTCTATTTTTCACGGGCAATGAATTCGATATAAATTATAATAAATGGATCTTATTAACTATGATGAATTAATTTTAATTATGTGTGATACATCTTTCATTGAAATGAACAATATTAGTGATTTGAATTTTTCATTTGACTTCAAATTTTCAAATATAAAGAAAAAATGAATTGATGGCATTTGTGACTCAAAACTGTTGAAATCTGATCTTTTTTCTAATAAAAACAGAGGAATCACAATTATATCACACTATATGATCTACAAACCTTACCAATCCGCTCGATATGATCTGTTATTTTTTTCTTCTTTTCTTTTGAAAATATGTTATTATGTGACAGCAAAATTATTTACATTTATGCTATGAGAAATAATAATAAGGTTATTCTTACCTTTTCGACAAATGTTTAACTAAAACTTTCTTGTGATAATACAGAAAAGAAAATATGATGAATATTTTGCATAGTAGATGAGAATACTTAATATCCGTACAAATTATATATACATTTTATTTGAAATTGAAGGTATATGAACAATTTGGTAATAAAAATTGTTCATTTTATGAGAAAAAAAATGGGTTCTTTTGAAAGGGGCCAAAAATCAAAGGTATAAAAAAAGGAAAAGGCTATTAATTAATTATATTACCTCAACTCCAGCCCCCATGCTTCTAAGAGCTCTTATAGCTTGAATATCTCTAATAAGAACCTTCTCATAAACTTGTTTATCCATGGATGATATCACAACTCCTTTGAACTCTCAACCGAATTATAAGTGAGATATTGTAGGATAAATGAATTGAATAATTGGCTAAAGATTTTGGATTAAAATAAATTAATATTAGGTTATATATGCAAGAAGGAAAAGTAGTTTCAATGAAGAGGATTTCCAAGTTCTATGTGGGATGGTCTGAGGAAATTTCAGAAGTGAAAGAAAGGGATAAAGAGAGACAACTAGAAGCATTGTTTACAATTCAAACTTTTATTTGAAATTATTATTATTATTATTACTATTATTATTATTATAAGAAAATGACATACTTCTTTAATTAATTGATGGTAGGGATAAGTAGTTGTTGACTTTCTCCTTCAGAAAAAAAAGTAGTTGTTGACTTACCATGAAAGTCTGACACATTCCTTTCCTTCCACATATTTAAAAAATGAAAAACAAAACAAAATAAAATAAAATAAAATAAAACATAGAATTGTTTATATTATCAGAATAAGCCATGTTTTTTATGCATCTTGACGTACTAAACGTTTAGCTTAGATATTTGTATTTATTTATCAATCCATTAATTTGATAATTTCCACCTCAATATTCTTTTTATTAATTTTCCATTTCACTTGAATTTGTCTAATAGGTTGTTTTATTGTCACTGTCAAGATGCCTTCTCAGAGAAACTAAGAAATCCACGAACGTTAGAAAAAAAAAAAGAAAAAGAGAAGTACCTTCAACATTAATTATTATAAACTGAGTCCGTACTGCTATTAGAAAAAAATTAAAAAGAAAAAAGAAACGAAAGAAGAAGAAATTATATATTAGTTGTGCCTTACAAGCAACATATACGATTTTAAATACACTTATAAAACTGAAATTGATTCCTTTTCTTTTTTGAGCCCGACAAGAAAGGGATATAATTGTATTAGCTTCTTGTCATGGAATCAAATGAATCCCTGTAAATTTGATAATTTTTAATAGTGACAAAACAGGAGATGCTTATATATATATTAGTTGTTTGTTTGGCATAATATCAAATGAATGCAATTACTAAGCTCATTGAAAATATTTAATAATAAATATCTTAGTAATATTTTTGTAAGATATTTAATATATATATAATTTATTAATATTTAAATTTTCTGTAAGATTATATAAAACCCAATTTTTTTGTTAACATAGATTTTAAACATATCGAAATTAGATAATAAGATCTATTAAAATTATTCGTATCATTGATATTGTCAAGTTCATCTAACCTATCAACTCTTTACATATTCATATTAGGATAAATTCATACAGCCTTTTTTCTTTGAATAAAACACAGTAGGTATGGTTTGTAATTACCTATTTCTGTAAAATTTAAAATTACATAATGTTTAATAAGTTTTATTGAAGTATCGAATAACACTTAAATTATATTACATTTCAAATACATTGAAGTACAAATTTAAGAATATGTCTATATATTTTGTTTTATTTTTTTCAAATTTATCTGAAAATTTATCATTTATTTGTTAAAATTGTCAAAATAACCATCTTAATTAATTTGATATGTTGTTTATAGAATTGCAAGTAAAAATTCATAATTCATAACTCGCTCGAAATCGACTTGAAAGATATCAGTAATTAGCTCGCTCAAGATCGGCTAAGAAAATGTAATTATCTCGCTGGAATTAGGATACAATTCTCTTGAATTGATATATGTTATTGATGTAATAAATTTATATCTTATTTATTCAATAATTTTCAATTTAAATTCTTAAGTCTTGAATTGACTTATGAACTCCTTGTACAATTAAAGTATAACAAGATAATGACTGAAAATGACTTGATGGGAATAACTTCCAGACTAAGTGATTAACGTTTTGACCTTGACATGATAAACCCTGGTTCCTAAACATCATCTGAGTGGGCCCCACCCAAAACATCGAAATATCGTTAAGAGGGTGGGGCCAGGCTAGACTAGGCTAGAGGTGAAACTCCTGTTGTTTTGATCGTTTTTCATTTCGTTTCTTGATAAACGAAACAAATTTTCTCTTTCTTCGTGGAACGAAAAAAAGAGATACGAAAAGATAAAGGAAACAATTTTTTTTATTTCGGTTAAAAGTTATATTGTAAAATATTATGAAAATTTATATTTGGTGATAAATAAAACGATAAATTAAATTGTATAAAACAAAATAAATTTTTTATTTCGTGGAAAAAAAACACGAAATACGAAACACCTCTTTTTCCTTAATTATATATACCTAGACTAGACTATTATCTTCTCTCTACATACCTTGTTAAGACTAATTTTAACGTAGCACACATTTCCAAATCCACTTTTAGGAGACCGAGACGTGTGGTTAATTGTTATCATCATAAAGGACTCGTTCAAGACGATTTAATTAAATGATTTTTAATATCGAATATTTTAAAAAAAATATCTGTTAGGAAAGTGTTATAGAAGATTGTTAAAAGTAGGAAGCAATTAATATTAAAAGTTAGGTTTTTATATTCGCTGTTACAGAACATCTAGTATTAAATGTCACATTTTATATATGTTACAGAGCATCTGATATTAAAAGTAACATTGTATATCTGTTGTTATAGAACAATCAGTATTAAAAGTCAAATTTTGTATCCATTGTTGTGTAACACTCGATATTAGAGGTTTTCGAAAAAAATTCAAATTTGCAGCCTGATTTGAATAAAATAAAAAATAAAAAATAAAATAATTTACTATTGTTTTTAAATTAAGAATAAAATAAAAAATCACCACACCAGAGCATTATAATTTAATATTTTACAATTAAGAATAAAATAAAAAATCGAGTTTTTAATATATTACTATTGTTTTTAAATTAATAGTCATACTTTAATATTTTACTATTAAAAATAAATTAATTGAACTATGTGTTAAGTAGCTAAGTCCTAAAGCAAATTAAATACAGAGTCGTACTTTTCCTTTTAACTGATATGTAAGTTTAACAAGAGCCTTTACATGAAAAAAAAACTAAATTGGCAAAATATATAACATATGAAGATGAGGGAGAGATGAGGAAGATATGAGTGGATATATATAAGAAAATGAGAGAGAGATGAAGGAGTGACTCGTGAAAAAATATGGTTTGTTCACATGTTTGCTGAGCATTGGATTTGATGGTATGTATGGTAAGATTGAGAAAAATGGAGATCCGTGATAAGAAAATTATGCAACAGATATAAAAGATCATTTTATATCCGTTGGTATGAAAGATATTTTATACCTCTTTTTATAAAATATGATATTAAAGATAGCATTATATACTCTTTTTTATAACATCTGATGTTAAAGATAGTCTTTTATACCATATTTTTAAAACACTCGATACTAAATGTTCTTCCTACTTTTTCACATTCTTCTATCTCCTTTTATACCCTCTTTTTTTAAGATACAGTATTAAATCTTTCAAAAGAATTTCGGTTGTGTTACTATACTCTTTTAATACTCATTGTTTTGCATAACAAATATAAAAATGAGAATATTAAAGCTTCTTTCTGTAATAGTACCAACATACTATATGTAAAAACTTAAGCTATCAAAGAGTGAATCATGTATAAATTTAAATTTTTTTTAAAGAAATGAGGTTATTGCCCTCAATTTTGATTAAAGCTTAATTAAAAATTCTACAATAATATTTGTTTTCATCGAATTTCAAACTCGCATCTTCCTTTAAAATTTATGCTAAGCATGAATTCTTACATACAAATTTAAATTAATAAAGAATAAACTTTATTTATAGAAACTAAAACTCTTAAGGGGTTAACCATGTACAAACCAAAATATACACTGTAAAAAAAATGAATCGTTCAAACTCAAACTATCAAAGAATGAATTTTCTACGAATTTAAACTGGAAAAAATGAATTATGTATAAAACTTTAAACTGTCGCAAAGAAAAGATGTTCACGCGATATTGACAGGGAAGACGGAAACGAAATTTTCTCTGATGAAAAGAAATATTTTTCAACTTTTATTTATCCGACCTATATTTTACATAGCTAGTCTCAAATTTGAAAATGATAAAAGTTGTGATAGATTTAACGAGCTAATGTAAATTCTGTCAATTTTATAAAAATAAAATTTAATATAAATTTTATTTATTATTTTCAATCTTGTTTGGGACAAAAAAAATTTATTCTTGTTTTTATTTTATTTACCAACCTGAAGAAAATATTTATACAAAGTACACAACTAATTAAATTACCTCGAGACCTGCGCCACTGCTCCAAAGAACTCTCATTTGCTTAATCATGCCTCGATTAACCTTTTCGTATAGCAACTTATCTTTTAATTCTTGCCACGCCATGAACGAAGAGATTTGTTTCTTCTCTTCTGATATTAAGAGATCTTCGAGGAGACCAAATTTTGGAAAAATATATTAGACGAATGAGAAGCGTGTTGGTAAGAAGCTGCCAAATATTCTTTTTCTTTTTGTTTCTCTGAAGGCTTCTTTCATTGTTTTGTTTTTAATTTTCTGGAGTTAAGTAAGATGTCAAGTTGCTATCTTGAATATTGTTTGAATCTTAGTGTTCTGCGTATTAATTAAAACTAGATATTTACTGGAAGGTGGTGCCTTCAGAGGCTACTTAATTTTGTCACACGGAAAAAAAAAAAGAATTAGTATTTATTCTTACAAATTCTCAATAAATATATACTAATTTTTGTGAAGATTATGAGTGAATGAAAAACAAAAAGTGACGCATGGAATGACACAATACGTCATGAAAGGTGACTTTGATGGAATTAATTTGATTAATTACGATAATATATATAGACTTATATGTGATATAAGTATATTTTGAATAATGGACAGTCAAATATTTCAGATCTGTAACGAAGTGATCAAATTAAATACTATTTACGAGTTCAATATGTGTCATGAGAAGTGAACATTTTAATGTGTAGAATGCGTATTAATAACTTTATGATTTAGTGATGGTCTAAATTATATAAAGTTATACGAATAATATAATTATGCTATTGGTCACTGAAAAACACAATTTAATACGACAATATTTTGTAAAAATATTCGATATAAGCAAGTTCTGATTTCAGACCAGTTAAAGATCCGATAAGAAATTGGTTTCTATATCCATTAAGAAATAAATTAATTTAATTTAATTAATTAATTAAGAAATTAAACTATTAATTTGATAAATTAATTAATTTATTTAATTAAATGCATATGAGAAGATAATGCTTCTCCATCATCATTGGACTTCCAAAACATATCCTGCTTGTCGCAGCATGCAATCTCTCAACTATCTTGAACACACATCACGATGCTTCGTACATCGAAGTTTGTCTTGTAGCATCATTCATCTTCAAAGATGAGGGTCAAGCCCTCAAATTTTACTATGGATAACAAAATCAACTACAATATACATGCATTTAGTTCTATATCCTCATGTGGGTGAGTACCGGCCACCTCGGATCTTCGGCTCTTGTCGCCAAAGCATCTCATCCGTTTGTGCTTGTAAAGGCTCACACCACCTCATGGCCCCGCTCAATCTCTAAGGAGCAGCTGCTGAACTTTTGAAGGTCGTTGTCACACGCTACAACTCCATTGGATGCTGTAGGTCGGAATCTCCTCCGGTTAGGCTTAGAATTTCTATTTTCTCCTCACGGCTGCCTCCACGACGAGTTGGAGCTTGGTATCGTTGTTGTTGCTCACTGTTGAGGAGAAAAACCATGAAGTGGAGCCGATGAGAAGGGGGAAGGAGAGGAAAAGAATGATGGAGGAAGAGGTTGAGTCGGAACAAGAGGTGTGGTTCCCTCCTCCTTTCCTTCACGACAGAAAGCTCTTAGAGAAAACGAGGACAAATCAGAATGAAAGACTACTATTAAAAGAACCCGCTGCGTGATTCCCTCTCTCTCTCTTTTCGGTGACGATCATCTCTCGACTTTGATAGTAACATAAAAAAGCCGGAGAAGAAGTGAAAAAAAGCGGAGAAGGTAGAGGAAGAGACGGGAGAGTCGGAAACGCACCCTATCTATGAGTGTTGTCTCTCCCCGCTCAAATTTTTTCTCCTTTTAATTTTTCTCTTTTTAAAAGCTGGCTCGAAAAGAAGGACAACTATTCGAAAAAATGATAGTGTTTTCTTAATTATTTATGTACCAATCATTTTGTAAAATCTGAACTAACGAATTTCATGAGACATTAAGAATCTGAAAAGTAACTTCGCTCACCATCATGAAAGCATGAAATTAATTTACAGAAAGACTCAATTGCGTAATAAAACCCGCTTTCATTTATTAACGAATTTCAGAAATGAGAAGAACGGACGTCGAAACTGCGTATGTTTACAACTAGAAAGTTCACATTCTCTGTGAACCAATTTTAATTTGCATACATCACATGTATATCTCGTACATATAATTGAGCGTTAATTAAGCAGACAATGTTTGCGAATCAAAAACTTTTTTTTTATTCATTGTTCATAGACTTAAAACACACATTCACAAACAAATCAAAAAATATACTTAAAAAACTTCTCCTAAAAGTAGTAACTCTACCGAAACTTGAACTTCAAATCTTCTCATAAAAGTCTTGTGCCTTACTAAGCTTGGCTGCGAACCAAAAACATAGATCGCATTCCTTTTCAAACTTCCCATTTCCATAAAATCTTTTTGTTGGTTCTCCTTAACTATGCTTCGCCTTTTCAAATTCTTATTTGAATATATAAAAAAAAAAAGTGAATAGAATCTGACCTGCTGCACATTACCAAACCTACATAAGGATCCTACATGCTTTATGATTATATACAAGAATATTGTTAGAGAAAAACAGTCACAAATCTACTTCAAATGAGCATCTAAATTAGAGAGTACAACAATATCTAAATCGCCTAGTACGAGCTAGCTTCTTTGTTCATTAATGACCTGTAATTTAAAAAAAAGAAGGAAAGATCTTAAGGTTAAGTTGTTTCATTTTTACCGAATTTGATAATCAGGCTGATAACCACAATTAATCTTATGTTCAAATGAAAACATCTTTTAGCCATTTAAAACAATGTATTACTGTTCAGTTGGTTGATTGCTCAACTGCACAAAACATAAATTGCAGAAAGCAATTGTCATTTGGACAAAAGAATGATGAGATGTTAACTGAATAATAAAATAGGAAATCCACGTCATGAGACTAGTTCCATGCTAATTTGTGGTATTGCATTATTTACCAAGTATAAAAAAATACTTCATACCTAACCAATTAGGAAAACCATGTATGTTGGTACCGTCACGAAGAGACAGCGAAGATTGGGCCATGTTTACAGTTGGCTTCTCCTATATATCAACAGAAAATGATAAATAATTCTGACAAATAGAATAACAGCGCAATAAATGAAGCACCTGGAGAGAGATTTTATACCACTTGGACTTGTCTAAATCCAGTATGATACATGTAGTCTCGATGATGTTCGTGTATCCTCTCATGACTCATCCAAGCAATCGAACTTGGTACCTGTACTTGTATTGGCAGTGGTACCTCTACTCCCTGAAAAATGCTAACATTATTAAGATTATGTATGTAGAAGTTAGATTGACTGTTTCACATAGGTAGTAGTAACTATATCACCACTAACTCGTAACAAAGTGAGAAATGTTCTTTTTACCATAAAAGGCATAATCATCCTTACTATTGCACTTACCATGATCAACTTAATTAAAATGATAAGCATTCTTAATTAGAAAAAAGGGTTATTTTCATATTTTATAGAAAGTATTCATAAAATATCCAACAATTAAAATCTGCTATAATGATACATACCACCATTATCTCGCTGCCAGAAACAACATTATGCTGTGCAGACATTATATTATCTCTAATTGATCTCCCTTCTTGCGAGCCCATATTCAAATTAGGCACTGAAGAAGACATCTCAAGATCCTCGTTAACACCAGTTGTACCAGCCATAGCACCTGTAACCCTATCTATTATTTCTTCAACCCTCTTCTCTATACCATCCAACATTCCATCCACCATTCCAAATAACTCTTCAAAATCAGCAGCTTTTGAGGCTATTTTTATGAATTTCCCACAGAGCATTCTCTCTTGATCTGCACTACCCCAATCAGGATTTTCAGCACCAACAATTTCACCTGTATCGGGACTTCTTCGGGCATACCGGGTCCACCGCCTCAGTATGTACCTTTCTGGCAACAATTGAATATTCATTAACTCAAGTACCTTGAGACCATGGCCACATAAGATTCCACAACTTTCAAACTTTTTACAACTACAACTAACCGTCTGTTCAGCCGGGTCCCAGGAAATCCTAAAACATTTATGCAAGCTCTCATCTTTATCCAAATCAGTAATTGCAACCACATGCTCATTTATTGGTTGATCTTTAGTGGGCGGTTTTATATAAGCTGCAGTATATACCTCATATTCATTTTGAAAAACATCGAAAATTTTTGGAGTGTAAACTCGGCTTCCTTGTAGTAGAACTCGGGTTTTCATTTTCATCCTAGGTAAATTCCTCCGAAGGTCAACCTCAGCTTCAATTTCCTTCTGGCGCTTTTTCGCAACACGCTTCTCGAAGTTTTTTAAGAATTCCACAATGTCAGAATCAGCCTTCAGCTGCTCTCTGTTCAAGTACCTATTAAAGCTTTCAACAGTCTGGTTGCTTCGCATCTCCAAAGTATATGCATTTTTCATGTAACACTGAGCCCATTTTTCTTTCACTTTGTAAGTGCCATCCAACCAGGAATCACCTTTGGACTTCTTTTTCAATTGTTTAAATGCATCTTCGAATTCTTTTTGTTCCTCATGTTCGTATAGGCAATCTCGAAAAATTTTCACAAGGTCAGTAGTGCCCTTGTTATATCCACTCAAGTGTTTGGTTGCGTCTTGCAATAAGTACCAAGTACTTAACCCATGTACCGATTCTGGCATCGTCTCACTTACAGCTTGTGCTAATGCTGAATCCTGGTCAGTAAATATGGTTTTCGGTTGTTTGAAACTATGAGTTTTCAAAAAAGTTTCAAATAGCCATTTGTAATTTTCAGGGGATTGGTTGTACAATAAAGCCGCTCCAAATACTACAATATCTTTAAAATGATTGAAACCAAAAAAGATAGCCAGAGGACGCAATTTTTTATTTTTTACGCAACTGATGTCAAAAGTTACCACATCACCAAACTGAGCATAATCCATACGCATTTTTGCATCAGCCCAAAAAATTGTGGAAACTTTTTCCTTACTGTCAGACAGCTCTGTGTGGTAAAGGGACGGGTTCTCAAGTGTCTGATCATCAAAATATTTTAGCAAATTTCCAATTTCACCCCTGATTAAATAATCTCTCTTTCGCTTGTTTAGACGGTAACTAGGAGTTGGTACCGTGATTGCAGCAGTACCACTTCCACCAACCTGTTGGCACATGAAACAGGAACTATATTTAGACCTACTCCCACAACCAAATTTAACACAAATTTCAGCAGACTGTACCAGTAAAACCAATAACCTTGATATCTGACAGGTCAGGGTTGTGCCAAATAACTGCAAGTTATATTGCTCATTCAGAAACAACTGGTACCAAAATAGATAATTATAATAGTGCAATTGGAGCTCTAGATATAGGCCGGCCTCTAGTGGGCTCACCTTTTTCCATTCAGGTACTACAAAACACTCATCATTTATGAAGGACTCAGTATAAGTCAGGTTATGACCATTTACTTGACAATCCATGTTGGAATTTGTATCCACACAAATGCAACTATGCTAGTGAGAATTACGGCACTAACCTGAGCTGCTTCAAGCTGAGGTGGCACCTCCTCACCCTGTACAGACCCACTAAGTGCATGATTATGCTCTCCCACAAAATCATACACCATGTACTTACCACTTGCTCTCACCAATTTCACCCCCATGCGAACCTTACAACCTGTTCGGGTTTCGGGTCGGACACACTTAGCTCGCCCGCCCCTTTTATCAACATAGTTCGCTTTCTTGGTATAGAACCCTTCGTTTGAACACACAAAACCCCTCGATGTAATTTTCCCATTCTTGCTACAATTTTTAAAGTGCTTTCTCACACAAAACCCCATTTTCGCGCCATAATTGAGCCAGTATTTCCACGCTTCGTCTACACTGTCAAACTCCATCCCGATGCGAGGAATCCAGTCAACAACTAGGCCCAATTCTTTCTCGGATCCTTCGTCGATTATGTCGAATTCCCCCATGGTGAAACGAATTGCACACTAGGGTTCGATTCGAGAGGTAGAATTTGGTTTTGGGTTTTTATTTGGAGGAAGCCAGTGGGAATTTTGAGTGTAGAATAGTTGAGAAATTTAGAGAAGTCGATAGCAGAGCGGCACCGAGGAGAGCAAGAGCGGAGATGAGTAGATTAGGGTTGCCTCTCCGATCCATAACCTCTACAATTTTTACAATTATTTTGGACGCCTTTTCAATCCTCTGAAATCAATTCTGCAATAATTGATGCAATTGGTTGATTTGTCACGCCGGGAGTTAATGATGCTACGACTACAAGTCCATTTCGCAAATTAAGGAATAGCAACTGATGATAAATGCAATTCAGATGGTACAATAATAAATACTGTCATTTTGAAAGTGGTAGAATGACGGTATTTTTTATTTTCCATAAGAATAAATATAGTTTGTTAGTTAGTTGAAATAGTATTTTTTTTTATAATAATAATACAACAACAACAAGAATTTGGAGTCGGCTACAAATAAAATCCAATCGTGGCGATGAAAAAATTCAATAATAACATTAATAATTATAATAATAATAATAATAATAATAATAATAACCACAATAATAATAAGAAACCTAACAATAATAATGTAAATAATATATGCTATGTTTTAAATAATAAAATAATAATAGTAATAGTAAAGATATTATACGAGTTGGACTAGAATGCTTTGATTCTACATTTTATCCCGTATATTTCACGAGTATCTCGAGTTATTAAGTTCAAATGACCAATTCGAACTACTAACCTTGATCTCCATACTGAAATCTCCTTAGTGATCGATATTTTTCATTTTTTTAGAATTATTTTTCTATTTTAAAAGTGGTCCAAATTTTGCTAATCTAATTATTTCTAAACCATCAAATACTACACGATTTTTTTACACTCCTCTTAAATAGCAAACAAAATGTGGTTACCAATTAACGAGATTTCAATACGGATATCAAGTTCAACGGTGATCGATCATTTAAACTTTGTAGCTCGAGATATACAAAATGCGAGATAAAATGTATTTTAAAAAACATTATAGCCTAACTCAATATAATATAATAAAATATTAAGGTCTGTTTGGCAACCAAAGAATATCGAAATAAGAGACTATTCCGATAAATAGAAGTGTCAAACAGAGACTTGAAAGAATAGAATAGAGGGTAGAAGAGCTATTCTCGTATTCCACCATATGGCTAGAATACGGGAATACATTCTTTCAGAGGCTGAGTGAATAACAAGTGGTTCTTTTTTAACCCCCAACGACTTTTTCTCTCTCTCATGTATGCTGCTTCCCTTTTCCGCACTTTCGATTTCTCCTCGTCATAGATCGCTTCTTCCTTTCTCCTTACTTCCGAAAATCAAGTCCAGAAGTAGCATCGCCACCTTTCTCTGATTATTTTGACACCTGATGTCCAAATAGATTGTTGAGAGGAGTGGGGCTCAGGGGGAGGAAGATGCGGCTTGATGAGGAGAAAGACGCAATAAGGAGAAAAAGAAGATGCTAACCAACTCAAATTTCTTCACTCTCCCCTACGAAATCAAAGTAAAAGAAGCGAATTTTTGTGATTAAATTCAGAACAAAAGATGCCGAAGAATAAGGGAAAGGGAGGTAAGAACAGTAAGAGGTAAGGGAAAGGGAGGTAAGAATAGCAACAGATGCAATTGGAAGTCGACCTAAATCAGATTGGACATACAAGGATTATTTTTCAATATTTAAAATTTAGACACAATTTCAGGTATAACCTTCAAAATATACAAAATTACGTAATTCCTCTTCTGAAATCTATAATTACATATTTATCCTTCTAAATTGCAAAAACTCACAAATTTATCCAATATAATTTTACTATATATCAATTATACCTATAGCTCAGGTTAATAATGTTTAACATAAACAAAACTATGATTAAACATCTAAGTTGGCTCTTTCTTTAATGCCTTAATTAAGCAGAATTTCAGGTATACACTTGAAAAACTACAAAATTACGTATTTTCCCTTCTAAAATTCATAATTATATATTTATCCTTCTAAATACAAAAGCTAACAAATTTATCCAATATAATTTTACTATATTTCAAATATACCAAAAGTTCATATTAATGATGCTTAAACACATAAATTGCTCTTTCTTTCATTAATTATATCCAATTAATTAACTTATAGACAATTTTTCCCTTTTCGTTTCTTTCTTTCTCATTTCCAAACAAGTCAAGACAAATATTCGCTCCCGCCTTGTTCACTCTCATACACTTGAGGTTGCAAGAACTGAAAAGTCAACTCTTTCTTCTCTTCTTTCTTGTACGCTTGTGGTTGATTGCCTTGTTCTCTCACTGTCTCTCTCTCTCGTCTCTTAGTCTCAAACTAGAGTAGGATTTTAGTTTGATTCCTTTCTTTTTGGCCTTTTTCTCGTTTGAGTAGATAAGCCGTGAATAGTGACTTTATAATTTGTCTTACTTCGAACTATCTTTAATTAAATTTATATGATAATGATTTTTCAATTGGGTTATGAAAAGTTGTTTCCCTCTGTGATGTGTTGTGCAAGTAGGTAATTTTCAATTGGGTTAGAAAATTTGGAATCAATCACAATCGAGCAAGCTCTTCAAAGAATGATTACAGTCTTGCCATTTTTTTCTTTCCTTTTATCTTCTCTATGTTGGTATTTGATTTCTATAGTTGAAACATTTAGTTACATAGTTACAATAGCAGCTGGTAATGATGTCATTGAGTGTCACCCCTCTTAGATTAATGAACTTAATTTTTATAGTTGTAAAATCTAAATATGGTTGATTGTGTTGGCTCAAATAATGTCTTGTATTTGTTGATTTGTAAAATGATCTTGAATTTTACAAAACTTTGTCTTTTGAGAACTTTTGCAGGAAATCTTCAAGAGAAGTTTTAAGACTTCAAACGATCTCCAATGGACCTAAAAGTGATCCATTATGGGCAAGCCCCATACCGGCTGCAGATTCCGTCGTGAGCTTTCCAACACCATGAAGAAAGCTGAAATCGGAGCTACGAGTCAAAAGTTATGACAGTTTGAAGTTCAAGACAATCAAGCATGACCTAAGAGCAAGACTGAAAGATCAAGATCAATATCAAGACTTGTTTAGGTTAATTAGATTTTAGTTTATTTAAATTTGAGATTGAAAAGAGCAAGGAAAATCCAACCAAACTAGCCAAAACCAAACCTCAGCAATTTGGCATTATAACACCAAAATAGGCATTATAACGCCAGATGGTTGTTCTGTTCAAAATGAATTTAAAAATAGAAAATGGATAAATTAAATTTGAAAACATCAAAAATATGTCTTAAATATTATTTAAGTTTATGAATATAAATTTAATTTGATCAAAAACATCATTTGGATTAGTAGCATAATTACCAAACAACAATTCTAGAGAACTTGGCGTTATAACACCAGATGGTAATTTTGCCAAATTTTGTGTAAGTACTAGAAATTTCTGCATCAGTCTGGGATAGCGTTATAACGCTAGACAAAAGTTCCAACGGTCAAATTCTTTATGTTGACATGACTTAGCGTCATAACGGTATTTTTAATGCATAAACTATTGTTATAACGCTATATAAAAGTTGTACGATTAAAATCCAACGGTCGAATTATTGTCCTCATCCTAGATAGCGTTATAACACTATGATTTGTACATGAACTAGCGTTATAACAATAGACCTCACAGAAATACTTTTTGGCCAGATTTGTGTCCTATTTAAACCCTTCTTCTCCAATAATTGTTGTAGATGTTCTATTGATTCAATGCCATTACCAGCAACCTTATTGTGCTCTTTGAGCTTAGTTCTAATACCTAAATCTTTGCTCTAATCTCAAGTTTAATTAGCTAAATCTAATCTAGGAATTATAAAGAGTTTGTTTGTTCGAGTGATTGTCTTTGTTAATCATCCAATTATCTATTCCATTGCGAGTGTGTGTTGTCTTGAGCTCCACCAGTGTGTGTAAGTGAGCTCAAGATAGTCGGCTTGATTCTCCACTAGCGTGTGTAAGCGAGATAGAGTTTGACACTGTGTTAGGATTGTGTGCTCCACCGGTGTGTAAGAGAGCCATCAATTTCGAAGTTGTACACTAAACAAGCATTTTTGTTTAGTGGAGCAGATCGGGCTTGTTACCGCAATAAGCGAGGGCGTCGGAGACCTGAAGACGTAGGCGAGGCCGTAGTGCAAGCTGAACTCCGTCAACACTTGATTGAGCCACTTCTCCTTCCTTACTCCTTTCAATTCAATTATTATTAATTGCTTTGTGTGATTGTGAATTTGTGCTTGAATTGCTTAATTAAAGAATTGATTGAACTGCTTGTTTAATTGCTTGATAGAATTGTGTAGTATTAGTTAAATTGGTTGAGTTGTTCTATTGAGCAAATTGCAATTAGGAATTGAGTTGTGTGAATATGCAATTAAGACCTTGTAGTTGCCAATTGAACGAAAATTAGTCATAACCTAGACCGCCTAGGTTCTACAGATTAATTGTTTTATAATCTGAAACTCAAAAGATATTAATCTTAGTGCATCAATGATTCTTACTGTCTCTTTCTAATTGAGTTAGCTAAGGCTGGTACAGATTGTCTATACCAAGAATAATAATTTAGTAAGTTTTTATTATCAATAAGTCGTGGTAACTTTTTTTATTGAACAATCAAGTTAGATTTCTATGAGCTTTATTATCAATGCTTGAGAATAAGATTGTACGTATTTTTAATTTGTCATCTACGTATCTTTACCAGTATGTGTTGGTAATTACAGTTGGTTGTATAAATCTTTCTTTGTCAAAAAATATGAAGGATGCTTCATTTTCATTACATATCATTTGTTCTTTGTTTTACTTCATTTATATTTTCTTTTAGCAATCCTTGCCTATAATTTGGAAGATTCAGTAATTTACTTCATTCAAAGGTGTTCAATTATAATTGTCTGATCTATTTGTTTTGTCTTATAAAGCCAATTAATAAGGTATATTCAATGGTGTTCAACTTATTCACTTTGTGTACATATTTTTGAACGATGAGAGTTTGTTAGTGGTGATGGGGAAACATTAACCCTTTATTTTGTCTTGGAAAGCAATTGCATAATATGGAGTTGGTAATGTCGTTTCTACACAAGGAGATGTCTACAGTTTTGGAGTACTTGTAGGGATGACAATGACTGGTCGTTTAATTGTTTATCGTTACGTTTCTTGATAAATAAAACAATTACGATCAAAGAATTTTCTTTCGTTTAAATAACGAAATAGTTAACGAAAATATATTGTTTCGTGATTGTTTGTTTCGTAGTTTCGTTTGTGACTGTGTATTGTTAGAATTGATTAAATTCAGAGAAAAGTGATATTTTTGAGAGAAGATGATGAGAGATGAGATGAAGGATTGCTCGAACGAGGAGATGAAGAATTTGATTATTGTGTATGGTTAGAATCATTCATCATTGATTCCTGATTTGCTTTAGTGTGATGAGAGAGGATATGGATGAAGAGCGAAGGAAATGAGTTTGACTGTTTTGATTCATTCTGATCGTTTTGATCGTTTTCTTTAACAAAACAGTAAACAAAACAAAATTTCTCAATTGTTCATTAAACAAGACGGTCAACGAAACTACCCTATTTCCTGATCATTCCACACGTTAGACAGGTCAGTTATACTCGAGATGTGACAGGAAAGAACTAACTGACCACGTCTTCAAAGATCAGTTAAATATTTGCAAGCTTATAAATACAACATATCATCACAAAATGACTGAGGTATTGGATCCAGTGTTAATTCTTGTAGAAGGCCAAGATGGAAATTGTGATTTAGAAGGGTGATGAATTGAGAATTAATGAAATAGATGATGAATTAGATAAATATGCGAGTTATTACAATTTAGAAGGATAAATTATATAATTATAGATTTTAGGAGTGGATATAAGATATTTTAGGAGGGGATATATGTAATTTTGTAGTTTTTCAAGGATATACCTGAAATTCTGCCAATTAATTATGCTATTCAAGAAATTTGCAAAGAAATTTTCCAATCCCCATGTTATAGTAAATAATTAAAGAAAACCTTAATAAATAGTTAAAGGAAGTAGTATTAAATGGTATTGTAGTAGGACATTTAATGCATTTATGAGCCAAGGGTCTTTTCATCATTTTAAAAGGTTACAAGAGTTAAATTGCAAAAGTCCAAATTATATAACTTTCTTTTCCCTTCTCTGGATTGTTCCTACCGCCATATATTTCCTTCTTTCTATTCCTTTCTTTCTTCTTGGTTCATTGCCATGGGTTAACAAACATAGAAAAGAAAAAAATACACTCTTTGGTACTTGTGTTCACACCATCATTTTCTCCTTTGTTTCTCTTTGCCGTAGGTTAACAACAAAGCCACATTTTCTTTGTGCTTGGAGTGTTCACACCATCATTTCTATTCCTTTCTCTCCTTGCCGTGGGTCATCAAGGCAATTTCCCTCTTTTGTTCTTTCCTTGCCGTGGGAAAAGTCAAAGCACAAGAAACATTTCTTTTGGTTCTTGGTGTGTTCACACCATCAAGGTACTTGAATTGATCATTCCATCACTTCTTTGTTGTTTTGTATTTCATTCTCTTCTCTTGCCGTGAGTATGGTAAAGCAAACAAAGGTGCAATTAATTAGATGGTGGGTTTAACCAAATGAAAATAAGTATGCAACCTAATTATGCAACATAGGTGATTTGTATTGTTATATAAATTGTGATTGAGGGTTCATGTGCACCAAAGAGACCATGTTTGATTAAAACCTTAGTATAAATTGTGTACAAGCATGTTGTAAGCATGTTGTACTTAAAAGAGACTATGTTGTGAATTGCACCAAAGAGACCATGTTGGGTTTAATTGAAAGGTTATGTTAGTTAAGAACCAAATTAAAGGTATACATGCCTTTATGTTACATTCAATTGTCATGTGTTCAATTACCAATTAAGATCAATTAAAATCTATAGTTCAAAGTCTTAAAAAGAAGAAGGAAAAATATTAGTGAAACTCAAAAATGTTATTATCTTGGTTTAGGTAGAGTTACGGGGGATCAGGAGAGATTGAGTACCGACGCTTATCAATTCGATACGCAACGACTACTCGACATGTGCGTAGTTTTACTTTCGGAGTTACAAGAGGTTTGATACTGAAATGTGAATATGATATGTTGCATTTTGATATTCGATTGAATTGCATATTTTGGAAATTCATCATTCATGATTATATTGATTACTTGTATTGCATAATGGAGTATCATTTTGTCTGGTTACCGATATTGCTTGTTCTCCGTTATTGATCTTCTGGAATGATATGGAATTTTGCAAAAGAAAGGTAATATACGAAGGACGAGGATCGCAACCTGACTTCGCAAAACAGGATCCTTATGCGCATATAGAAACTGTCCCCTATTGTGCCCAGTACCGGTTGGGAAATGGGAATATATTACTTAAGTGGATCTAACGATGAGACGTTGGGTCAAAAATGAATTTGATATGTGAGTGTTTGAAATTATGAAATGTCTCGAAATGATGTGAATTGATATGAAATCTAAACTGAATTACCAGACCTATATTATTATAGTTTGAATAGTAAGAACCACTTGATACCATATATACTCGAGACATATTATGTTTCTTTCTCCTCTTATTGTTTGATAATCGTTTTCATTGATTATATTGCTATATTGTCATTATCTTTGCATATTGTGGATAATATGTTTCAGGTACATGATTTCTTGTATATACGAAAGTAAAACTAAATATCGCACTGGGAAATCATATTTCTCATTACGTTGTTTGTACATTTTTGCAGGCATTGGGTTCGATATGTGAGACGAGCCAGTTATCGTGTAGGCCTTTTGACCTTTTGTATGAATCATAATACTATATCAGTGTGTATATTTTGTGCATCGGGTTTTCATATCTGTTGTGTTGTTGATACTTGTGAAAATCCCGATTTCATGTTGTATCTTTGTTGTATATGAATACTTGTAAAACCTTTGTTGTGGTATATGATGTTTCTTGTTATATACCTTTCTAGTATGGTACATCTGAAATGGTATTATGATTATGTGAATTGCAAATGTTATATTGGAAATGTTTGATTGTTAGCCTTACGAGTACATGTGTTTCATGTATTCGTGGCGGGGGATGTCATGCCCTAGGGTTCGGGGTGTGACACCTCACAATAAATTTGCTTGTCTTTTTTACCTCTTGTTTCTTCTTTTCGTCTCCATCACGTATTGTCTTATTAGATGTGACACAAAGGAAGAAACCTCAAAACCTAAGTGAAAGTTCATAGTGAAATCATCCACAATTGTGTCAGGAATAAAGACGACGCGTTGTGCTTTTGATGCCAACCCTAACACGATTCAGTTTGAGGAGCAACCGAGAAGGAACTCGACTTGGAAGTTGCGAAGAGTCTAGATTTGTCTCCTAATTCTACCATGTTCTTCCTTAATTGTTCATCTTTCCTAAGGGTTGTGAAGAGTCTTGTTTGTATTGGTTCTAATCTGGAGGCAAATTGAGGGGGTGATTCCATAAGTGGATGTAGCGAAGCACTAATAGCATCGCCGTTATTGTTTTTCTTAGTGGACTATTTTTTTTACTTTTTTCTTTTTACTTTCATTTCTACTAGCAACAACACTAAGGTTGTGCTCCAGCGTCAATGGCTGCAAGGGAAGGAAAGGAAAGGAAGCGTAGGGAAGGAAGGTAACGGAAGGTGAAGGAACGAAACACCGAATATTACTTTCTCCAGGTTAGCGACGGAGAGGAAGGAAATGGCGAGGAAGCACACTCGTAACCTCGTCTAACCTCCAAATCGGGAGGGAACGAAAATACACTGTTCAGAGATATATCGTAACCTAGGTTAACTGTTTCCTTCCTTCCACGAAACCTCCTGGAGCAAGAAAAATGACGATCTCACCTTCCCTTCCCTAACCTCCCTTTCCAATTTGCGACGCTGGAGCACAGCCTAAAGGAAAAACAATAAGAATTCAATTGCTATGTACAGAATTGGGATTTCAACTACAAAAAAGCTTGCAGCCATTTAGTTTAATGGTTTTGGATTATTATTGACGTTTTGATCTTTCTGTTTTCTCTACTAATGTAACAATAAGCATAATTCGAGGATTCTAAAGATTTTCAGGGATACCTGTTTTTCCTCATGTATCAATTTTTGTTTTGAGCTTATCTATTTCTTTACCCCGGTACTAGTGTTATTCATGCTTCTCTTCCATACAGCTAGAGATGAATTAATGTCCTAATTCCTATTCTTGTAATATCTTAATTCATATTCAAAATTTCGAGGACGAAATTTTTTTTAGGGGGAGGAAATGTAACATTTCAAAATTATTTTAATATATTTTGATATATTTTATTTGGACCAATTTATAAATTAAAATGTTATAAGGGTTTAAGTGCAAAAAAAAAGAAAAAGAAAAAAGCACGTGGCCCTCTTGCCACCACGTGGCTGCCATGCCACAAGCTAAGACCATTTGAGGTCTTAAAAAAAAAAAAAACTCTCTCGGAAATAAAAATAAAAAAGTAGGAAGAGAGAAAATCGGAAAAAAAAGAAAAAAAAAAAGAGAGAAGAAAAAGAGTAAAAAAAGGTAAATAAGAAAGGATAAATTTTTAAATATTCGTTGATGATTTGGTAGGCTTCTCCGATTGGATTTTCAACGATACGATACAGCTGTTTCAAGTTCCGGGAAATTTGATTTGACGGTTTGAATTGTCTTCCGATTAGGTAACCGGACTTCTCCTTAACTTGTATTTTGATCTCTGACTATCTGATCCGAATGTGTGATTCAGATTGAAATTGTGAATTGAATTGTGTGTGATTTATTTTGAAATGGACTTTGATTGTGTTCATGTATTTTATTATGCATTTTGATATTCGATTCGATTGCATTTGTTGAACTGCATCATTTGAGTGGTTAACCGTGTTGACTGTTTTTCGTAATTGAAATTCTGGAAATGGATTTGATATGATGCCACAGAATACACTGTGGGTCTGACTGTACTGAATTTATAAAAGTAATATACGAAGGCCGAGGATCGCAACCTGACTTCGCAAAACAGGTTATTTATGCGCATATAGAAACTGTCCCCTTTTGTGATCAGTACCGGTTAGGATAGGGGATTATATTACTTCTTTGGGCCTAACAATGACGTTAGGTCAATGATTTGACATGTGTTTGTTTGAAATAAGAAATGTCTCGAAATTATGTGAATTTCTATGTGATATGAATCTAAACCGAAATACCACACCAAGATTAGTATAGATTGATTCGTTAGTACCTGTTGACACCATACAAAGTCGAGACATATTACATTCATTTCTTCTGTCTATTGTTTGATATTCATTTGTTTATGATATTATTTGCATGTGATTTTGAAATATTACAATGAATTATTGGTAAAACCTGTTAAGGAGAAGCGCGTCGTAAAATAACCGATTACTGAGCTTTATAGCTGACTCCGTTTTGTTTCTGTTGTTTTCTGTTCTTTTGATGACGTAGGTTGACAAGTCTGGAAATGTGCTGTGAAGATACTATGGATTTGAGCACCCCTCGTTGGACCGAAATTATTTGCATGGAGTTCTCATTTGGCCACCTTAAATAGTATGATTATACTATTTTCAGTCACATTAGATGTACTTGAAGAAATAAAGAACGACGCGACCAAGAGATCTATGAAAGCACAGGCGCATGGATATCAAAGAGTAATGCAGAGGTTTGAGTTTGTATTTTTATTGCATTTTATGAGAAAATCATTACTTATTACGCATGATCTATCACAAACCTTGCAAAAAAAAGATCAAGACATAGTGAATGTTATGCGCTTAGTGAGAACCGCTAAAATTCGGTTGCAAAATATGAGAGATAGCGGTTGGGAAGAGTTACTTAAAGAAGTGTGTGAGTTTTGTGTGGAACACAAAATTGAAGTTCCAAATATGGAGGATCGTTATGTTGATAACCCACGACGGCCAACAGACTTAACTTATTTGCATGTTTATCGTGTTAATATGTTTTACACGGTTATTGATATGCAATTGAGAGAGCTTAATGATAGATTCATCGAAATTAATAGTGAACTTCTCATTTATATGTCATGTTTGGATCCAAAGAACCATCTTTCCTCTTTTAACAAAGAAAGATTGCTTCAGTTAGCTCAATTTTATCCCTCTGATTTCAATGAATTCGAGCTTCTTGTCCTCGAGAGTCAATTGGAAAACTATTTTATAGATTTGTAAGAGGATAGGGATTTTTTTGAGATCAATAACTTGGTTGAACTTTCTAAAAAAATGGTGGAAACGAATAAGCATAATATTTATCTATTGGTTTACAAGTTGGTGAAATTGAGTTTGATATTGCCGGTGGCTACGGCTAGTGTTGAACGGGTATTTTCTGCAATGAATTTGGTGAAAACCGAATTAAGAAGTAGCATGGGAGATAAATGGATGAATGATTGTTTGATTACCTTCATTGAAAGAGATCTATTTATTACCATGGACAAGGAAAGAGTTATGCGAAGGTTTCAAAATATGAAGTCTCGTAGAGGAAAATTGTCTAGTCTGTCTTCATCGGCTTGATTATCTATTATTTTGTTTTTTTTAATATGTAAAATGAGAATAATTTTCTTCAATGACTTGATTATCTAATATTGATTTTTTTACTTGTTGTTTAAATAGTTCAATTTTTTTATGTACCATCCAATTAGTTAATGGATTTGAACCCGATAGTGGATTTGAATCCGATAAGCTATTACAATCCGATTTTCGCACCCCTCTGTTCAAAATCCTGGATCCGCCCCTGAGGTTGACAAGTCTGGACATGTACTGTGAAGATACTATGGATTTGAGCACCCCCGTTGGACCGAAATTTTGGGGTGTCACAACTAAGTACTTGCATCAATCTCATCTAATTCTTATAAGGATAAAATGGGAATTATAAAGTTAGAAGGATGATAGATTGAGAATTAATGGAATAGATGATGTACCGGATAAATTTGTGAGTTCTTGCAATTTAGAAGGATAAATATGTAATTATAGATTTTAGAAGGAGAAATACATAATTTTATAGTTTTTTAAGAATATTCCTGAAATTCTGTATAAAATTTAAAATACATCAATTTATTTAATGCTGATAAATGGTTAATATACAGTAAATGAATCTATTATATATGTGGTGTGAACTTTTGATGCTTGAAGACAAATTTGATATTTCATACATCTCATTATTTTTAATACTTTCTTTAATTTGCTATTCCAACTAACTCGTTGCCAAAAAAAAAATTTACTCTTATGAATAATTAAGAATATCTTATTCTACAACTCTTTCAAAATCACATTATTTTATTCTTATCATTCTTCTAGCGCTATTTCTTGATTTGTCAAACGTACTCTTATTCCTTAATAAATATTATATGAAATAATCAAATAATTATTATTACTTTACATTTGAAATATCAGTATTTCACTTATGAGTTCGGTTATCAATTTAACTACCGCACGAATAACTCTACTCCGCTATTCTGTGAAAAAACTTTAGTGTCAAAAAGACCCTACGAATGTGTTTGATCTCTCTTGAAATAATGTTCTTATGAGATATTGTACTATTCCAATGCAACTTTTCTACCAAGCATATCTTATTGGGAATAATGTATGAAATAGCTAAATAGATATTTCAACTTATAGGTGAAATACTAGTATTCTAATTGTAGAATGAAGATATTATTTAATTATGTTGTATTATTTTTAGAACTAAACAACATTTTCTTATATTATTTACTTTTTAAAAATATTTTATTATATTCTTTGTTTTACATTGTTCTTGTTGATATTATTATCATCATTATTATTATATTAACATCATCATCATCATCATTATTATTTTCGTAATTATCAATATTTTTACTATTCCAATCAACAACTGTCGAACAATATATTCACTCTTCAAAATAATAAAAAATATCATTCTTCCAATTTTCAAATAGTATTGTTTTAGAAGTATTCCATTTTTACAATCCTACTTGCACTCTTTTGTTGTTATTACTTAATTTGTCAAACACACTCATGTATGATTGAACCAAGTTAAACAAAGGACTTAGCACACATAACGATAGACATCATCACCTCTCTCCATAAAATTCTAGATGGACAATTTTTCTCAAATTGGGTCGGTCCAGATGAACCATATTGGTTAGATAATCAGATTATACTTGCACAGTTGCACTACTAAACCAAGTTTGAGACTGCTTAATTGAAAAACAAATTTTAAATATCTATAAGTGCATTTTAGGCATCCAGTAGAGCACGTAACAGTTCAATGACAACAATCTAAAAAGCTCTGCACATGTAGGTCAAGCTTCTCACGTAACAGCAACATCCACAATCAAGCAAAAATTAGCGCCAAAGAAAAGCCCCCAAAACCAAACCTTGTTAAAGGGTAAATAGAAACGTGCGGCCACACTGCGCGCAAACATTTACATACGAAATTACCACGCCACCTATCTCTACTCGTACAACCATCATCCTTCCGCTTGCCCATAAACAACTGGACAAACACTAAGACATTTTTACATTTTCTCTTTCTTTGTATGCTTTTTTTTTTATACCAACAAGGCAACAACAGCATATATTTCCTTTTACTATTAACAAAATTATATTAAACAGCATATAGCTTCAGAACTTGGTTAATCTTACCACGGCAAATTGGGCACTCGCCTCTCTTCTCCTCTATCTCCCTAAGACACCCCATACAGCCGGCCATGTGGCCACATGGTATACACGCTCCCTCCACCGGAGCATCCAGACATATAACACATGTACCAGCTTCGTCCTTTTTATAACTATTTTCAGTACTGACAGCAGCAGTTGTATTGACAGTACCGGTGACAGGTGCAATATTTAATAGGCTAGAATCAATTGACGGATATTGGATTGGACCATTGTAGAAGGATGCGTTGTCAATTGGTGGAGCTGAGGGAGCTAATGGGGCCGGGATTTGGTTCTGGGTCTGGGTCTGGGTCTGGGGTGTTTCAGGAGGACCCCAACCGTTAAGAGAACTGCTTGTGCTAGCTTTATCGGTATGAGGTTTTTGGGTGCTGGAGGAAGGTGGACCCCACCCATTGAAGGTTGACGGCGGGGAGCTGCTTGTTGCCCAGCCGTTGGTACCACCAGGGTTAGATTGGGATTGGGCAGCAGGTACGATAGGTAACACTTCTGGAACACCTTCTATGATGGCAGATTGGATAGAGGCATTAATGGCCATGGCCAACTCCATCTCTTCTCGAGTAGGTGGCGGTGGGATTCCAGATGGAGCATTAAGAGCTGGTACCCCTGATGTGGATGCCATGGGTGGATTAGGAATATGTACTTGGTTAGGAACAGGGCCAACTCCTGGAGGAGGTGCAGGGAGTACATTCATGACCTAAAAGAACAAAAATGTCAAAATCAAATTTTAGTAAGCAATATTTGAATGCATATGATGTACAATATGCAGATTATTTTCTGAACAAAGCTTCAAAACTTGCACATACTAAATAGAATTCTTAGAGAATTTGACTAAAAAAAATAAGAAAATTTTACTAAAATATTGGCACAATCACAAGGTCATTTTAACGACAGAGTTAGGTCTTCAATTTTATATGTATACCAAATGATAATATTGAGAAATTAGTTATTTATAGAACAGGTTGTGCACATGCAGTTGCCATAGCAAAAACATTTGTGATGATATGGCCTTTTATATTGTTGTTGTCTCAAATAATTGAGCTAAAATTGCACAAATGTACCTGAACTAACCCTCTGCATGCGTGAACAAATGACTGAAGCTGTATCTTGTCTCCTTCAGTTGCCGATAAAAATTTATTCTTTGCCCCTTCAATTATTGCCAACGTATTAGGTATGACAACCCATGCAACGAATATTTGCAACAAACAATGGATTATGTAGACTGAAGAATTACTTACTCGATGATTTCTCAATAATAATAAGAGAAGGATCAGCTTGGTTGAATTTTGGCTCCTCCAAATGGCATTTCCATAATTGTATTACTTTATTCGGCTTTGGTGCCTATTAAGAAGGTGCATAGAAATATAAACATATACTAAAATCATAAAAGATAATTAGGCATATTATTGGCATTGTTTTATATTACCGCAAGATCTGGGTATATAACTAGCTCAAATTTTAGAGGACTTGATGGATTACGCGAGTTGCATGGTAAAACCACAGCCCATCTGCAGCAAATTTCAAGAGTAAAACAAACAAAATTAAGAAACTTTCATGACAAAATCATGTAAGCAGGAATCATGCAGTAGCAGAAGAGAGGACCTACCTATAATAAGGAAGCAGTAAATTCTAAAATGTAACATGTTGACTTGAAAACTAAGGGCTTAGAAGGAGCTAACTAATAGAATTATCTACTGGCACTAAATCCTTGCTCATTCATGCATGTATGCTAAACTTAAAGAGGTAGGTCTTGTGGTGGCAGGTTTCTTTTGTGTGTGTGTGTGTGTGCGTGCTGTGGGTCTGGATAACAAATTGCAAAAGCTGTGTTAAATTTGCATACACTTTTCTAGACATCAACTGCGGTGCCAATGCTTCGAGAAAACCTGGCCCATAATTCTCGCGTAGCCATCCGCAAAAGAGACATAGTCGACTCTGAAAAAAAAATATTAAAGATATAAAAAAAGATTAAACAAAAAAAGTTCCAGAAATAATCCAACTGAATTTATGGCTGGAATATTTTCATACTGTATAGCTTTCCATTTTCTTCTGCATCCAACTAGAATACTGCTATTATCAAGTATAACACGAGTCTGTTTAAAAACTTAATCAGCCATTCAAAATTAACTAGAATATCACATTAAAGGACAACCAATCTCTTATATTTGTTTGTGCTCCTAAACTACTGACCTATCCTTGTGATATCACTTCTAAGCTTTACATCTCAACATCAGATATGGCAGGATATATGTCAGAAATCCCTCAAATAAATGTACTGTACCTCAATAGCCCGAACAACATTTACATGACCCTTTTCTCTAGCCAAATCAAGTGCTGTATGGCAATCGTCATTAATTTTAAATGGATTCGCTGAAACAAAAGAACGTGAAATGCTTATATACATGTACTTTTTGCAATTGAATCTGGGTTAGAAGCAAATAATACAACCAATTAAACTGAGATTGAGTCAAACAAAAATCATTAGCTCAATAAGATGTATTTTTTTATCTTACTAAACCAATATTTATTGTCTGAATTGGTTTAGAGAGTGCTCAGGTGGTTGGGACAAAAATTTTAACACTGGAAACAATGTCTTTTATTCCATAAACAGTTTGATAAAGAACACACTTTGCAAAAGATAAGAAAAAATTGAGTGTAATTTGCACAAAATGAAACATTAAATAGAGGAACTTAAAGAGGTGCAAATAAGGATGTAAAATCAAATTACTAAGAAAAAGGAGTTCATCTTTTTGTTCAGTTATATGTAGTAGAGAGAATCATACACTACCTCCACTAGATAGAAGGAGATGAACAGTTTGTTCTAAACCTTTTTTAGCTGCATGGTGAAGTGGAGTTCCAGCATGGCTTCCTGCATTACAGGAAAAGGAATATAACTTCATGTTAACTTCTCAATACATGGTAATTTCAGTACAAGTTACTGATATGCCATGTTTTTTTTCTTTTTTTAAAAAAACCAACTCCTACAAAATCTATATATTACAGAAGAAGTAAATGAAAATTTCCATTGCTACAAGCAACAAATATTATACATAATTAAAACTTCTAATACATTGGTTTAGTAGGTGTAATTGTCATTCTTCTTAAGGTTTTACCATATACTATGTTTTTTTCTCTTTGGTTTTACTCAAAAGGAGCATTCATGTTCTTACCGGGTCGGTATGCATCCACATTAGCACCCAATTCAATCAGAACTTTCGCCACATTCAACAAATCATGCCTCAAGCAAGCAACAATTAATGGGGTCTTCCCATCCTTATCTACCCACTAAATTGTAAAAACAACATAGGTTATATACTAAGAATTAGAAAACAAGTTATTTGAAGAATACAATACACTAATTTCAACAAATTAATTAGAAGTATTTGGCTAACTTACCTCAAGACCAGCGCCTTGGTTTCTCAAAGTTCTGATTCCATCAATATTTCCATAGTTAACTTGCTCATAAAGCAATTGATCTTTCGACTGTTGCATCCCCATTTTAGACCCCTCAATCAAAAAGATAAGACCGAGGATTTAGATAAAAAATTATCTCCTCGACGCAAAAAGAAAATCCCAAATCGTCAAAATCGAAGTACCACAGTGAATCGAAGTTCTTCTTGCAATTAGTACAATCGAGAATTTGAATCTCAAATAGGATAAAAATGGAGTATTACAAGAGAAGATGGAGGAGTCACAAATCGCACCGCTCAGGATAAATCCTTGTTTTACTTCGGATAACAAATTAACCCCGACCCCAAATCTTCGAAATTAAGATCCAACTCGTATAAAGAGAAGACTGGAATTAGGGATAGAATCCGAAAACGAAGGATCGAGGAAAAATGTCAATGCTTAGAGGCGAAGAGTTTTTTCGGGCTTCTGGGGAAGAACCGAAGAAGTATCTAATTATCTATTTCTATATTGACTTTTGTTTTTAGACTAGTCAATTAATGTTATTCGTGGAATATTTATTCAGATTAACCCCCGTACAAAATGTAAAACAATATTGGATGAAGTTACGATGCATTTACATGTACATTTATATCTTTCGATCTACATAGCGATTCGATGCACACAAATCTCAATACGCATCGAAAAGTTTAGATGCGCAAACATGATGCGTGAGATGTACGATAGTTTTGGTCAACAACATTTGTGTGGTGTTCTCTGCATTTTGCTTGCTGGCCAGCTAAAAGCATTTTGACAAATTCAATAAGAAATAACTTCATAAGATTTACAATTTAGTTATGGATAATGTTTCGTAGATATCATATTTGATATCGACTATTGATATCAATGTTATTATGCACATTTAGTTGAGTTACTATGTATATTATTTGAATTATTATGCATGTTAACAAAATAATGTGCATAATAACTCAAATAGCATGCATAATTATTTCAGTACAAAAAACAACATGAATAATAACTCAAATAATGTACATAATAACTCAACTAAATATGCAAAATAGCATTGGTATCGATAGTCGGTATCCATATTAGTATCTACATATTAGCTCCCTTTAATTATACTAGAAGCATAGTTAAATGTTATCGTGGAGCTTACTAATAATACTATTCATGAAAAGGGTTATAGATTGTTAAATAATTTGTGAATTGTTTGTATCGATTTATAATTTTTGAAACAATATTTGTCGGTGTCTTTCTCCTCACCTAAGGGAATTCATATCTATTGTTATTCTGGAGAATAACAGGATTCTGTTTTTTTCATATCTGATCATCTATTTTTGATCTAACAGTTAAAATATATAATACATCCGGCCTCATGCAGTACATCTATGTCGTACGTTCATCTGCGTGAAAATCTGACAGTTAAATCAGAGAATAACAAAATCCTATTATCCCCAATAATAACAGCAGATACGGACTCCACCTAAGGACGATGCCAGAAGCACCAGCTTATAAATACAAATTTTTAACCTTATCAACTGCATAATTTAGGATGTGCGCTAGGTGTTTAATTTGAAGGGGATGGAAGGAAAAGAAAAGAAAGGTAAAAGTATAATAGTTATTTGTTTCAGAAGTGTCAACAGAAGAAATTAAATAGGTACGAAGGTTAAATCTTTTTCTATCTTTTTAATGTTAGAAATTTAATAAATAGATTATAAATAAAAAGAAATATTGTTGTTGAAGTTCGAATAATAGAAACGATTGGTATTGTGAACCTTGGCCTTTTTGAAAAATTAAAAGGCCGGTAGGCCAATTTAGTTTTTTGAGTTTTGATAAGTGTATTTCATACATACAAAATGTAAGATTTATCTTGTGAAATTGAGCAAAATCCATAAGTTTTAATTATGATTTGTCTATGTTTTGTACGAGTTCGAGAAATTTTCCTACTTCTTTGAATTTTCATGCAGGAATCAAGAATGAGATATCAAATATTATAAATCAAGTATGTAGATCTTGTTCTCAGCTTCTCTAGAGATTTTGAATTGCGTAAATCGGAGTACAGATGAAGAAATTATGGTTGCATCAGATTAGTTTCGAATTTGTCCTATTGCTTCTACTCGACTGTTGAGTCGACGTAACGGCGCCATGGAGGATTTTTTTCAAGACAAAAATAGAGAGGAGAGTAAAATACTTGAAATTGAATGGAAGAATTAACACATTCAATCCAGAGACTCAAACAAATATTTAAAAAATTTGGATAGTAATCTAGATTTATACATACATTGCATAATTTCCAATGCTATATTTAAAAAATCATCAGCAAAATAAAAGATATCATTTATGCAATTAGTATAGTAATATTTTGTAAAATGTACGTTATCAAAAAACAGACAAAAACAACTTATTTTAAATTCTCCTAACTATGATATAGGTCCCATAAAAATTAGTTCTTGTATCATATATAGGTCTCATAAAATTTATAAGACAATAGTTTTGAGAAAATACATCAGTCTCAAATATCAATTATATTTGAAAAATATATGTAAATACGGATCTTTGAACTTCAAATTAAATGCATGAAAAAATAATTAACAAAACAAAATTACAAAGCAGGGTTGAATATTGCACCATTTCATTAATTTCATGATTTGACGTCTAACCAATATATCTGAAAATAAAATATATATATATATATGTGTGTGTGTGTGTGTGTGTGTGTGTGTGTGTGTGGAGGGATCCGTAGCCGTCAAACTTCCAACCGCTCCATGGTAGCAAATGTAAATGACTGATCCGAACCGTTTAAAACATTCTCCATATTAATATAGACTTGGAAATCAGATTTTACATTTTTTGAATTTTTTACTATTTTATCGGATGGATTGAAAATTTATTTATCTAACGATTTACAAACATTCAATTTTCAACACTTCCGATAAAATAGTAAAAAAAAATCCAAAAAATATATAATTTGGTTTCCAATTCTACATTAGTATGGAGAATGTTTTCAACGGTCCGGATCGATGATTTACGCTTGGTATGATGGAGCGGTTGCGAGCGACTACGGATCTCTCCTCTATATATATATATATATATAGAGAGAGAGAGAGAGAGAGTTGTGCTAAAATACTTTATAAAGCATCAACATTCATATACTTTAGACTCATATCTCAAGATACAAGATGCAAAGGGCCGATCAAGACCGTTGAAAATGTTCTACATACAAACATCTATTTGGAGACCAAGTTTTACATTTTTTGGACTTTTTTTACTATTTTATCAGATAGGTGAAAAATTCATTAATCTAACGATTTAACCAACTTTACACCCATCTGATAAAATAGTAAAAAAAATTCAAAAAATGTAAAATTTTGTCTCCAAATTGACGTTAGGATGGAAAACAGTTTCAACGGTCTTGATTGACCCTTTGCACCTTATATCTTGAGATATAAATCTAAAGTATGTGAATATTGGTGCTTTATAAAGTATTTTAGCATAACTATATATATATATATATATATATATATATATTTACAAATTAACTAACTCGTCCATTTCTTGTAATTGTAAATTGTTGGCAGAAATTATTGGTCAGTAGTATGATTCTATAGTATTTTAAAATACTATAATTTGTTTACTTTGTCATAGTCAAAGTTATGTGGCATTTAACCAATTTTTTAGTTAAAAAATAACGAATAGTTTAAAATATTTGATACATTAATATGATAATGTGATTATGAAATGCGTGCTTGAAAATTAGTTTGTACAAGAATTATTAATAGTTTAAAATATTTTGGCACAACTTTCCATTTCTTCCCTAGCTAATAAAATGCAATACCACGAAAGATTTCAATATGTGAAATCTTATAATACTTATCATATATAATTTGTACAATTGACATTATTATTCTTATAGAATCACGTATTGTGTATCAGTATCCTCTGGTTTGAAGGATATTTTAGTCCATAAAAAAGTAAGACTATGATCAAATGGAGAACTTCATTTCTTAGGTGTTTTATAAGATAGTATAGATATAGATATAGGAACTCAACAGAGACCGAAATAGGGGTGCCTAGGGGCGTTGTTATGATCGCAAAATAGTCGAAAGTATATTTCTAATATTAGCCAAGCTCTATCTAGTGTAGTGGTGAGACACAACTTTCATGAGAGAGGTTTAGAATTCAAGTTCTGTTAGAGACTACTTTTAGAAGAAATTTTCAAATTTATTTTCTGATTTGTTCGTGAGTGTTGTATGTTCGTGTGTGTGTTGTAAGTCTACGGACAATGAATCAAAAAAAATATTAATCAACAGTTTGAGTCGGTGTGAAGTATCCCGTTTTTTATAATGGATAAGCATAAATTCTTACACTATGTTTTAAAAAGCAGACCAAGAAAAAATGTTATTTAAACTTTGTTTTTCCCGTGTTTTGTCAATAAATATTTCGATTTGTTTATCTAAATTATGTTTGTTAAGAACAATTTTCTTTCAAAATGCGTAGTAAGATCAAAGGCTACAAGTTCATTGCTACAACACACAAAGATGTTTCTCAATTAGTCGATCCAAACCCAACCTAATATTTTTTTTAATTCTAACAAAAGCAATAAATATATTCTGAACTTAAATTTTGTAACAGATAATAGTAAATGTTTTCAAGGAAATTTAGAGATTTTGTTTCTATGGATATACTTGAAATATTTTCATGAAAATTTTTTGGGGCGAATGATATTTAACTATTACGAATTAAGTAATTATGCTATGAATTAAAATTAATTTGAATCATACTATTATTGATTAGAATCAACGGTGTCAATTAACTTCGATAAAATGTTCACCTTTGCTTTCCAGTTTAATCTCTAACATGCGACGGAAAGCGAAGAGAGATAAATTTGAATTATTGTCAATTTATTTATTTTTTCCAAATTTTGCTCCCACTCCCTCCTAATTTTGAAGTGTAAGAAATATAACTTCTCCCTTTCTTTTCCTTCCCATCCCTTTGTTTTCTCAGAGCAGACTCAAGAGAACATGAAGGAACTACGGAAAATGGAAATTCCTAGTAATTATCTTTTTAGTAGTATAATATATGCAAAAATGTACATTACAAAATAGATAAAATAAACATATAGCTCAATGAAATATTTAATAAATGAGAAAATATGAAATGCTGACTAGAATGTTGAAAGTGAAAAACTCTTTCTAAAATAAAAGGAAATCTATAGTAAATTGCAACTTTCTGCATTCTAATGGAAAGAAAATAAAAGATTCTTCATTCCTCTTTGCTCAGGATAATACCAAAATAAGAGGCAAACAAATGCATGAAAGAAAGAAAGAAAAAAAAAAGAGCCACTAATCCTCTCATTATAAATCAAAATAAATTTGAATTTTTTTTGTTGCTTGAATGAAACATCTAGATCATGGATAAACCAGCAAGTACTAACCCTAAGCAGCAGCGATCCCTTAATTTTACCACAAATTAACTAACCTGATTTTCAAACTAAGATCCCACTCTTTTTCATGTCTCTAACAATTGTAGCCTGGTAAGTTGCTCTAGCTATATTTGGCATTGCATCTTGGCAAATCTAAGTGCCTGATGCCCCAGTGTTATTCAATGTTGCAGGTTGAGATGGTCGTGGGAGCGGAGGCGGTGGCGGAGGCGCTGATACCACTGCATCTGGATTGGGATTGGAATTGGTGTATCTCATGATAACTCTTTCTTGATTTTCCCTCCACCACTCTTCAGCTTGCTGCTCATTAAACCTCTTCCTACTGCATATATCAAACAAGATTGCTCTACATTAACCTTGTTTCTTCCTTATGAACAACCAACTACATAAATTCCCTATTGTACTTGGTACATTAGATTATTGGTTCAAAATTGTGTAAAAAAAATGAATAATATTTCTATCTTGTGAGTTTCATTGGTTGGATATTGGCCAGTAAAATAGATCCATTGTTTCTTTTCTTGAAATATAAAAAATTGAAAATAGGTACGTCAAACCAGCATGTACCATACACAAACCAGTGGTCCCTTTGGCTAGCTTTAATTTTATTACCAGCTAACTAACCATTGCAGCAAAACAAAATAGTTGAAAGTATCAAAGACAAAATAAAGAAAAGTATTAAGAAGAAAATAATACTTAAATCGAACACGTCTAAAAGCTGTTGAACCATCGTTATACTGTGCATATGTCACATACACACCCGGTTCAAACCGGTCCTCAAACTCTTCAAATGGATTCTCCATACTGGTTTTTACGGTACCCTGCACCAGACTTTCTGCCTCATATGCATTGCCTGCATTGTCAGCCGACAATCGAGGTTGTTCCTGGTCTGTTACACCATGGCCTACTTTATTACTTTCAGATTGTTTCATAAGAGCACCTAGAGTCTCAAAAACCTCAGCTGGCACATTATCTTCAATCTCCCTTAGCTATAACAAAAAACAAGAATATCTTCTAATATTAGCCGATGATAATTCATGTAAGTGTGGGAAACAAATAACAGAAGTTAACAAAAAATGTTAGTATCTTTTCTTTAGGATGTTAGAATTACTCTCGTGAATAAGGTTAGTGTATTTTTTTCTTTTTTGGGTGCTATGTAGACTGCCTATATAAAAAAATTGGCTGCACATTAGAATTACTCTATATATGAACAAAAGATTAGTTCAAATATAGTTGCCATATTATACAATATTGTAATTTCAAAAGCTTGCAAATAAATTTTGTTTAATTTTGTCTGTCCATATGCTTTGTAGTAGTACCTGAGATTCAAATTTCCTAACAAGGTCAAACGTGGCAATGCATTTTGCATTTTCTTTAGCAGCCAACATATTAGCTTTCCTAGCCTTCTTTAGTGCATTATGAAGCTCTTTGTCTTGCATTTCTTTGTGTCTCTTTAACTCTCCGTTCTTTTCGAGAAAGAAAAAGAAAATATGAGATAATTAGCAAATCAAGAAAAAAAAACTGCAAATGGTAAAAGTTGTTTACAACAGTAAATGATTGATCAAGTACTTTCAACATTTTAATTGTAACTAATGCCAATTGATTATCAGATTATAGGATATTACAGTTTTATTATTTTATATAAAAATACATGTGTGTGAAAATTGTGTGGGGGAGCTTAGTATTCGGAAATATGCATTGATAGCTTAGTATGATGATATCTACCTAGCGCTATTTAGAAAGTAACTGCCCACAGCTTCATGGTCATAGGTAAAGTTAAATTCTTTTTAAGCTCCACGTTACTTTCAACGAAAAAAATATTAAATGATGTTCATTTTAGTTCGAATACTACTGCAAGATAGATAATTTTCATGTATCTAGAATGAAAATTAGTCCTACAATAACATATTCAAAGTCTAGAATTAAAATTCATGCAACTTACCTCTATCTGTACTTGCTGCAACTCATTTTGCAACGTATCAATAATCTTCTTTTGGTTATCATACACAGCTTTAGTGAAAAATGGAGTTGACGGAGGTGGGCTCGGTCTACGTGAGTAAGGAGATCCAGGAACAGTACCACCATTGCTATTACCATTACTACTCGGCAGTGCTGATGATGTCACAATTGGTCTTAATGCAGCATGAAGGGCACTCAACGAAGTAGGTAATGGCAATAACGATTGAACTTGGCTTGTACGGATTATGGATAATGAGTCTGACTTTCCCTCATTTCTTACGGGCTTCATTTCACAATATCTTACCGGATCAGCGTTAGGTTGCAATAATAGCCTTGATGTCTTTCCTTGATCAGTAGACCGCCGTGTCATCACATACCGATTGCTGGCTACAGTAGTCATGTGGTTAATCTCATTTGCATTGAGTTTGGCATAACACAAATCGCATACACGGTGTGGTTTCCCAGGGTTAGGCGCAAGTTGTGCTTTCAAGGCTTTGCGAGAACTACAAGCATGGCAATGAACTAGGCCACAATGGTAACAAGTGTGCCTCTTTCGAGCAAATCCAAATGATTGTCTACACCCAGCACACACTGATTGGTCATTTGTAGGCACCCATTTGTGGATGCATATACATGCTGTAAAGTTTGCACCACATGAGATGTTTTTTACATGACGGTCCTTCAGGCTCTCAACTTGAGTGGGTGTATTTCTATCTTCTGTGTCTCCATGACCTAATCTTCCATTGGCACCTCTGCCCCATGTGAAAAGCTCACTTCTTTGTGTAAGTGCAACTACATGGGTAGCACCGCATGCAATATCTTCCACATCTTGCACATGACTAATCAAATTTGGGCCTTTGTTATTCGGTTGATTAGTTCCAAGTTGCCCATAAGTCGAATCACCCATTGTGATTACACGGCCAGATGTAGTAAGTGCAACTGTAAGATCGTGTCCACACGCAATCTGAAGACAATTATTATTGCAAAGTGATTCAACAAGTGTTGGCACTAACCTTGCCTCTTTGTCACCTTGGCCTAGTCGAAACTTGCCACCATCCCCCCATGTAAATATAAGTTGTGAAGCTAATTGCTCATTCATTTTGTTCATTTTAATTACTTCAACTATAGCTGCAGTGTGCCACAATCCGCATGCAACTTTCTTAATTCCACGTACTTCTGTTTTCACTACTCCGCCTTTTTCTAAATACTCCATGCCACTCCACTTTTTTATCTCCTTTGGATAGTTGATGCTTTCTCGGTTACCATGCCCCAAAGCACCAAATGCTCCCTCTCCAAATGTGAAGAGCTGCATTTTGACATAGAAAGCTATCAATCACAATTATGATTATAACTTCTTTATCTCATTAATAATTTATATTATCCTTGGCCTAATTTCTTATTATACCGATAATCATAACAACTGCAATAACAATATATCAATACATTTATTTGTTTATTTACTTATGTGGAAACCCAAAAGTATCACTTCAATTTTATGATACTAACCACATAAAATAGCTTGTTTCTTGTATGTACAAAGTCCAGGACTTGCAATAGTGAGCTAGGGTCCAGTTATATTTAATTCATCATCAAACATTTCTAGTTAACTACTTTGTTGATGTTATATAATTTTTTAGGATTAAGTGCATACTAAAAGTAAGAAGAAATATTGCAACAAAAGTGGGTTTCAGGAATATTATGTGATTTGATCAGAGTATGTTCCATCAAACAAAAACAAAAATCTCTCGGTGGGTTAAATTCATGAATAATGAAAATTGACATATAGACATCATGGTTCCTTCACAGTAAATTTAGAGTGAGAGAAAAACTTGACATATATTTAAGCATCTCTTTTCTCTTACACTGATATAGTGATATTCATCTTACCAATTATCAACAATAATAATCACTTCCTAACACGAGCATCTTGGTCATATAACTTGGATATTATATATTTATGTTATCTATTTTACCTTGTTATTGAATGTCACAAGAGCTGTATGCCATGAACCACATGAAATGCAAATAACCCGAATACCCTCAAGAGGACCCGAGACACGCTTCGGCAGTGAGTGACCAGTCTTAGATCCATGTCCAAGCAATCCAGCCTTGTAAACCACATCTCCCCAAGTGAAAAGTTCACCTTGTGCATTTATCGCACAAGTGTGAAACTCACCACATGCCACAACTTCCATGTTACAACTCGAAAACACCTCAACCGGCTTTGGCCGGCTTGCACTCGTTTCATTTCCTCTACCCAATCGCCCTGAAAATTCTTCACCCCATGTAAAAACATCTCCCTGTCTGGTGACAAGAGCTGCATGCCCCACACCGCCAGCAACTTGTTGGACGTCTATAGCAACATCTGTTTCCAACTGCTTTGGGGACAGGAAATCAGCTTTTTGAAATTGTGGTCCCTCAGTCCACACTTCTCCCCATACAAATACATCACCTAAAGATTCTATATCTTCTGCAATATTAGCGCCCCCAGGTGCACTGGAAACACTAAGGCGACCATTCATATCAACATTGCAACCACTCGTACTTCCTCTTATTATCATGTTTGAATACTCGGGGGAATGTCCCGCATGATCCGACTTGCAAGAAGTGAGGTACACGTAGTTGCTAGGGGACAGACTTCTATTTGTCCCTAAAGAAAGGTCTATCACTGCAGCCAAAGCACGATTAGTATATCTAATGGAGTCTCCACCGTCCTGAAAGAGAGAGGACAACAATATTACTGGGAAAATTAGCTATAGAAAATAGCATAAAAGGATGATAATTAGTAATCTGCCTAATCCTAGCCCCTTATGAGCAAATATGTTTTATGTGATATCAGTGGGCAATATAAGTAATTATACCTGAATAGAAAGACAAAGATTAATAACAAGTATATAAGAACTGGTGTATAAGAAGTCCTATCTACTTTACTAGGGAAAAGAACGAAAGAACTACGCTTCAAGGAAAAAGAAATAATAACTTACGTCAGAAAGTGTGATATCACTGCTGGTTTCACTTCTTGATTTCCTTTGTTGCGTAGAACTTGAGCTAAGCAATGCCTGTAGTCCTGAAAACCAAATCTCTACTTCTGCTTGATCTTTGCAAATCTACACAAGTGAATTTTTTTTAATAAAATAGTTATTTTTCACTATGAATGTAATATGTAGAGACTCGGTGATGCAAACCAAATCAAGTGTTCGTTCGTCGTTCTTGTTCCTGTACACAAGGGAGAAGGAGAGATAATCTTTCTCAGGTAGTGGATATCTGCGAAACACAGTCTGCATCACACATAAAGTGTAAATTAAGAAAATCAGGGAAATTTAGCAACAGATGCAAAGACTCAGTGAAGTTGTATGAGGCTCCGCAAACAAGAAAATATTCACTATTCCTCCGTGAATTCATTAAAGACAATGCAGCAGAGTGAAGGGTTATAGTTGACTTTATAATTTCAGAGAGTCAATGGCCTCTTGTGTTCTTACACGGTTTTACAAAAATAAATAAATGTATTTCTGTGTCTATACATCTGATTATGTGCATGTACGCATGTTTGAGAGAGAGAGAGAGAGAGAGAGAGAGATTACAGTTCGTTGTCCAGGAATGATTTTAGTAACAGAAGGTAACTTGATGCTTTTCTGCTTCTTGTGCGAGATCCAAATCAGAGTCGTTTCGTCCTGTATACCGATCTGTCAATACTCAAGATAGGCTAATAGAGGGGCAGAAAAGAGCTATGAAAGTACAGAACAAATTTTGAAACAATAATTTCTTTTTTAAGTCTTTTCCATACAAAAACCGACAAGATGGTGGTTATAGGGGTCTAATTTCTACTGCCTAGGTGTTCCTGCCTCTGTACCTATCTCTCTTACTTTTCTTTTCTTTTTTTCTTGAAACATCCCCGTGCAATGAACCAATAGTCTTCATTTCTCTCTGCTTTTCACCTCTCCATCATCTCTCACTCTTTCTAATTCCTAGTTTTTCCTGTTTCTGTCCCTATCTCTCTCTTTTTTTCTTCTTTTTTAAAATTCCAGTGCACCCTCTCTCTGTTCCATCCCTTTCATGACTTGGAGTTCTCTGGTATTTGACTCATAGGAAAGGGGTTTGGGGTAAGAATTAGTAGGAAAAGTAGAAGAACTGAAGGGAGGGAAAGAGAAATATTCATTCCGTTTGTGTATTAGGCTTAATGGCTTGATTGTAGAACTGGATAACTATGTTTTCTTGATTATTGAGAGAGAAATCAAAGTTTAGTGGTCAGTTCCTGACACAGCCTATAAATGGAGTTAAATTCATTTACTTGAAGCAAAAGGATCAGCTTAAAACTTCTCCTTGTGAATCATCATGACAACACTTGTTGTTGTACTAATAATTCAAATTTCAAAACTTGATAAACAAGCTATAAATGTTGATCTTGTTTTATGCCACATGAAGTATTTGTTTGCAAATTTTATTTCTCACAAGGTCAAGAGGTCAAGATCAACATATAAACATAACTGAAATTAGCCCTTGAATTTGGTATTTTGTTGGTATTAAATAAAACTATAACTATGAGACTTTTCTGTGCATATTTATTGCTTCTAGCATTGAAGAAAGATCAAAGGATAACTAGTGCTATTTGAAATTGTAAAATCGAAACTATTGGTGCAACAAAGAGTGTTATCATGATGTATCGCCATAATGGTTGTGAATGGATCTATCCTATTAACTGAAAAAATACAGGTATTTACACTAAAATATGAAAGATGTAAGAAAGAATTTTCATTACTGACACTAGAAAGTCTGAAAGAACGAAGCTTCGGTTTTCCTTTTCTACTACACTTAATCAGTTGAGTCCCCTTCTTTAGTGCAACCAGGGCCTTCAATAAACAAGAATAAATAATTTTAGAAATCATAGCCAAGTAATTGTACTACTAGCTCAAGTGATAACTTGCTAACATGACTCTCTGAAAATTAGTAAAATAGTAATCCATGCATTATGTTTGATGCAAAATAAGCATGTCTTTGCACATAGCCTTATTTATGAATTATGATTAATTAAATACTTCTAAAAATGATTTTAATATTGGAAAAGGTTTGAAAATAAAAATTACATTATATCGTGGTTGAATTAAGCCACCCAGGGAAATAAAAAAATATATAACTAAAGGAAAGCATGAATTTATTTTTCATTAATGAATTACAGTACAAATTGTTCAATAATATTTCCAGAAATTATTTGTTCGTAGATATATCTTTAAATATACGCCTTGTTCAAGAACCAAAACAGTTCCTTCAATGAAAGTTTTGGATTAGAATAACCACAAATAGAGAGACATGTTGTAAACAAAGTGTCTAATCTATCATTCATAACCTGAAAATTAAAAGGATTGAGCATAAGCATTAATAAAGTATGAAAACTGCAAAATTCAAACTACACAATAAATATTATCATCCTCCACTCTTCTGAAAGGTCATATTAATTTGTTTTACCATTTCCAGAACAAAGGATGCTTTGTTAACCATAGACTAACAAGAAAGTATGTGACGAATATACACAGAACTGGAAGATAGATATCAATATCTCAGTACCTGTTCTATGTCACGATCTGGGTTCCCGTAATTAAAAGGATCTGCCATTCCATCTGAAAGCGCACTTTGGAAAGAGCCACAGTGGAACCATCAGGCATGTCAAACGCAGTCCAATATCCATGAATCAAGATAATAACTTCTGTATTTGTTATTATAGCAATCAACGTTACAGTAGTCACAATCAAGCTTTGACCCTCCACTTCCAAGGCCTATCATCAAATTCCAAACAATTTGCCTTTCCTACATGAAACGAGGTCAAATAATTTCATCTAATGGAGTTCTGATATACATTACATACTTGACAATCAGCTATTTCTTTTGGATGTGTTTGAATATTCCCATTTCTCTGTTTCTCTCTCTCTAGGATATAATAAATATTTCTTCCGCCCACATGCCAGCCTTGTGCAAAGGAAGGAGAAAACCGGAGGTCAATGAGCCTTATAATTTTATCCATCTATTTTGGGAAAAATTTGTGCATACCTTCATGTTGAGTCAAAAGGATGTTCTATATTTGGATAAATACTGTGGAATGATTAATAATCATCAAATGAGCTCCCAAATCTTCTAAAATTATATCTGATGTATTGTAAAATTGTATCAAAATTCCAAACCTCTATCTAATGCAGAGAATGGCTAGGAAGATAAATTGCAACATAGTGGAATTACTACTAGGTTAAATTCTTAATGCAATTAGAGTAGCTTCTGTCATCATAGATGCATAATTCCTTATCTCAAATCCATGAGTATTTTTCTCAAACATAAGTAGCATAACTTCAATGAAATCAAGAAAAGAAAGCTTGTCTCTCTATGGTATGAAACACCTCCATGGAGAAAGAAAACATTTGATCAATGCTAAATTTAGGAGCAAATTTTCACAGCATGTAAAGTGAAAATGCACCGGATAAAATATATAACCTGAAATTTCATCATTAATTATGAGATCGACCAGAAATATTGAAGATGAGCTCTTTAAGGCATTTTATCAAACGCATTGTGTGCCCAAAGTGAGAGAAACCAACATATTAAAACTAAAACCAAGGTGAATGCACCATTTCATTTCAACAAAGACATAAAGAACCAGCAAAAAGCTTAAGAAATTATCATCAATTTGTTATCCTCGCAGATTATACAAGGTTCCCAGTTCATCCCCGCCTCAATGAGGCTTAATAATTAATACGCAGGCTCATGCTGCCTTCATTAGTTCTTTGCTCAACTGAAGAGGATAAAAATTTATTTCATCTCTACATAGTGTAAGCAATTGCTATGTTTAGTACATCACAATTTACATGAGAGAATCAGAGATGCCTCATGCCCGAAGAGAGAACTTTCGAAGACCTCTGCGGGTAGGGTAGGCACAGGTACCACTGGCATCAAGTGGGTTGACCTCTTTTGAATTTATTAGCTTCTTCTCCGTCTCTCCTTGTCTTTCTTCCATTGGAGAGAGCCGAGCTCTGAGCTCAGGTTCTTTCGCTGCTCACTAATGGAGATTTTGTTGTTGTTGCTGCTGCTGCTGCTATCGATCATTGATCAATAAAGAAACAGTATCCGTATCTGCTGCTTTTCTAGAGTAGGAGCAGGACCTGCTTTTTTCGATCTGAACCGTTTAATTCAAAACGAACCGTCCATCTTTGAAGTACACGAACCGTCCATATTTTATAAGGTTTTAGACCTGATCTTTGAACGGTCCAGATCGCAAGATCAGGATTCTGCTCTTGCTAAATAAGAGCAGCAGATATGGTTCCAAAGAGACAAAGCCACGTATGGGCTGGGTCGGTTCTACTTTTGGGCCGGATCCGGTGACCGAGTTAATTGAGAAAACCCAAACATATGTACTATGTAAACACGGCCTATTTACGGGTTCACGAGTCCGCATATGCATGATTCATGCAGTACGTATGCTTAATAAATAATTTTAATTTATTTAAAAAAATTAACATGCTAAAGTTAGACCTAGCACGGCAAATGAATCGAACAGAAACGAACTAGCTTGTGTTTGAATTTGATTTGAAATTTATTTCAAACTAATTTGATTAGAAATAGAACCGAATTTTAACGAACTTTGTATAGTTTGAATTTGATTGATTTGAAATTTGAACTGAAATTGAACGAACTAATTTGAATTTTTTTTTCAAATCGAACGCAAATGAACTAGAGATAACAAAATTAATATGTAGACATGAATGTTCATTTATGAACCATATAATAGTATATGGACAAAATTAGTTTTACTAAAGTACAAAAAGTTTATCATTACAGCATCTTCATTTTGGAAGGGAGTTAGTCAATTGTATAATTTCATTCAAATGGACAATAGAAGAATAATCGGAGATGGCACTACAATTAACTTTTGAAAAGATAACTTGTCTAATAGCAAGCCTCTATTGTGTACAATTTTCTCTGATATATCAAAAATCGAAAAATGATAGTATTACTTTGGCACAAATCTGAAATATGGGAAATATTAAGTTGCAGTTAACTAGAGGTATCTCTAATGAAATGAGAATGCAAAAAATGAGATATCACTATGCTAAATAATAACATTTTTACATCTGAATTAAATGGAAGGCATTTAGTTCAATCAGTGTATGAATTCTTTAAAATTCAAACTTTTGATGATTAGCAATGAATGATAAAATTTTAACAAAAGATAATTTACTTAAAAGAGGAATTAATACTATAACTCATGTGTGTTTTGTGACCAGCATGAAAGTCTGGAGCACATTTTTTCTCAACTGTACTATTAGTTTATAATTTTGACAAAATATTCAACATAATACATCAGTAGGATTCATGTTTGATTTTTCATCTTTAGAACAATTATGATCATCATTTATTAATTTGGGGACATCTGAAATGCCACATTGAGGGGTTTTACTTGGATAATTTGGACTGAAAGGAACTCGATAATCTTTCAAAATAGTACTATAAAAGATTCTAAATCAATATTTGAGTTTATTATGCATTTATTTATATATTGGATAGGTGGCTGTCACAGAGTGGCTTACCTATTCCAATCTGAAGTTCAGCATATTGATGCAAATGAGAGTTGCATGACACAACATTTAATTAGGTAATCTCGGATGAAGAAACTCCGCCTATGTTTTACATAGTTGGTCTCTCAAGTCCGGAAAGCAGGAGAGTTGTGATAGGTTTGTCGAGGTAACGTAAAAATTCAGTTAATTTTATGAAAATGAAAATGAAATTCAAATGGACCATCTTTAGCCTACCGCGATTTTATTAGGAAAAAAACTTTGTTGTTGTTGTAATCTCGGATGAAGAAGTAGATGATGATTTATTGAGCTAAGTGCCTATTATGTCTGAATGTATGCTAAGAATATGTTCTGTTAAGACAAAGTGTTAAGAACATGTTATGTTTAAGACTTTAGATGTTTGCTTTTGGTTATGTTATGATAGGCACCTGTTTGGGAGTAGGATATCAGGTTATAGCTAGCACTAGCAGGGTAATTAACAGGTCTTTATTTTATGTTATCTTTTGTTTTCTTTGTTTTCCCTAATAGTAATAGTACTGGTCTACTGTACTAGACTTTATTTTGTAACTTTACTTTTGGAAGGCAAGTGGCTAATCTCAGGTTTACTTTTTTATCAAAAAAAAAAGTCTCAACAAATTTGTTGCGACCTGTAAAATTTTAGAGTTTCTATAATTCAGCCATTTTTTATTTTTATTTTTATTATTGTCGACAATGAATATTATCTGCAACAGTGAGCAAATTGTGTCAAGTACTTTTTTTTCTTTTTTTGTCATATTTTTGTGTTACCATCTTTTCCTTCCATAGATGCACAATATTTATCCATATCTAGATCAATAATTAAATGTAGCTGTAGAAATTGTCTTTTAAAATGTTCTTCTGTGCAAGTGTTGAAGAGGGACGAAAAGTATTATGCCTGGCAAACGGGGCCAACGATAACGAAATGTATCATTATCGTTATCGTGATCGTTGCACTTAACGATTTTTCTTTCGATTTCGTTAACTGTTTTGTTAGGCAAACGGGAAAAAAATTTTGATCGTAACTCGTTTCGTTTGAGATAACGGGTTTAACGAGTTTACCGTTTCAAATTTGAAACTCGTTTCATTTTCAAACCAACTCCATTACTTAACAATTTATCAAAACAAATACACTGAAAAACCAAGCAAAAAATCTACAAAAATCACATTATATTCACAATATTCATCAGATACTCAAATTAAATCATAACTCATAAGAAACGCAATATTCATCCATTAAACAAGATGCAACTACATAATACATAACTTGAACAACTTCATGCCTTCATCAGAAATTCAAATTGCACCTAAATTACATAATTTAAACTACACCAGAATCCCAAGTTGCACCAACAGCTTTGAACTCAACTGAGATCTCAAACTACTCCATCAGAAATATTTCAATCATCATGTACCAATCTCAGCCAATGGCTATTTTCAAATAAAAAACATTGTACTCATCATTTGAAGTAATGGTTTGAGATCTCAGGAGCCAAAGAGTTGTAACAACTCTAGCCTTCAACCTACAGAGAACTTACAACACAACAAGCCAACTAACAACACAACAAGCCATCATGGCAAACTACAAGGCAAACAAAAGAGAAGGCAAAGCCAACTTACAAAAGAGAAGGCAAGCCATCAACTTCAAGTACAAGTCATCATGCACCAGCAGCAGCAGGGTCATCCTCATTCTCATCCACATCATCACAAGCCCAAATGACATCACCAAATTCCCATCCATTCTCTGAAAACACAAGTAAAAAGAAAGAAGGTGAGCTATCATTGCATAAAGGAAGTAATAAAATTGAAAATGAAAGATTTTTAATTACCAGCAACAGAAGCTTTCAGCCAGTCTTGTGCACAAATGAGAGCTTCCAAGCTCTCATCATTTAAAGAGCTTCTTACACTGTTAAGGGTTCTACCACTTGTGCTAAAAGTGGATTCAGATGCAACTGTGGATATTGGCACAGCCAAGATGTCCCTTGTCAATTTAGAAAGGATGGGATACTTTGGTACCTTCAATTTCCACCAAGACAAGATATCAAACTCATCCTCCAAGCTAGCTTCATCAAGTGGATCAGCCAAATACTCCTCAAGTTCAGACTTTATAGGTTCAGCTACCCTTTTGCCCTTAATGAAGTCCTTCAAACCAGCTCTGACTTCACTGACTCTATGTGGTGCACTAGCACTAGTAGTTTGCCTATGAAACAAACATAAGATAATATTAGTATTGCTCAAGTATATATTAAATTTAAATAGTGAAGATAAGAGGGATACCTTGGTTGTGTAGCTTGTGTTGAGCTGCTAGTTTGGCTGTGTGTTGAATGTGCTACCACATATTCTTGAAACAAGGCATCAATGCAGTTTTTCAAGTGCAACATGAAGTTGTCACACTCATCAGGGTACATTTGCCTCACATAGTAATCAACAACATGCAATTTACATCTAGGATCAAGCACACAAGCCATTGCTAACAACATGTTCCCACTGGTCCAATACTTGTCCCATTTTGCATACATTTCTGTCCCCATCTTAACTACAAATGGATGTGGACTACTCTCCATACTTTTAATACTAATGCACACCTCACAGAACTCAGGGAAGAATAAGTTCAAGGTAGGGTACTTACTGCCACTGAACTTCATTGTGGCATCATAAAAAAATTTCAAACAATCCATTAAAGCCCTCATGTTGACCCAATCAGACTCAGTTGGGTTGTAAGTAAAGCTTATATCAAGTGCAGCATACCTCTTAATAGCATCTTTCAGTTCCAAAGCCAAGGCCAACATCACATAGGTGGAATTCCACCTTGTTACAACATCCCAGTTTGGTTTTCTCTTTGTTGGAGCCTTAGCCTGAAATGAAATGGGCAAAGATGAAAAATAAGTGTTAGTATTTAAAATGACAGATGTTATTAATTGAAAGAGGCAAAGATGGAAAATACCTGAGCTACTGCCAGCTTAAATTTTTCCATCCTTCCTTGGGAATGCCTAATGTACTTCATGGCATCCCTAATCATAGTTATCTCAGTACTTAACACAGCCAAGCCATCTTGAACTATCAAGTTCAAGATGTGACAAGCACATCTCTGATGAAACACCTCTCCTTGAACTGGCAAGGCATTTTTGATAGAGGGTACTTTTAAAATTTCCTTGATACATACATCATTACTAGATGCATTATCAAGTACAAGGCAGAAAACCTTTTTATCCATGTTCCACAACACTAATCTCTCAATTATTGCCTCAGATATATGTTTACCAGTGTGTGGACAAGGCAAAGGGGCAAATGTAATAGTTCTCTTTCTCAATTGCCATGTATCATCAATATAATGGGCAGTGAGGGCCATGAAACCCCTATCAAGTTCCTTACAAGTCCAGAGATCACTGGTAAAACTGAACTTACAATCTAGTTTACCAAACTGATCATACAACAACTGCATTTCCTCTTTATAGACACCAATGCAGTCATGCCTAATGGTGTTTCTACATGGCATCTTAAAAGAGGGTTGTAAGTCACTTAAAAATACCTTCAAGAAGTGGTGAGTAGCAATGTTGAATGGGTATTCATGGGCAATCACCATTCTTGCAAGGTGTTTCCTTGCCCTCATTTGATTAAACACCCAAGCTACAACTCCCTTCTTTCCTAATATGCATAAAACAAAATAAATGAGAAACTTTTTATAAAATAAAAGAAATGAGAAACTTACTATAAAATAGAATAAACTAAAAGAGGAATCATACCAGCAGCTTTTCCAGCTTGCAACATCTTTTGCAAGGCATCTGGTTTATGCTTCAAGTTCCATGAAACTTTTTTGCATGATTTTTTGATATGGTTTTTCATGCTGGTGGTGCTCCTTTGGCACCCCATCTGAATAACCTGACCACAATACTTGCAGGTGGCATCATAGCTGCCATCCTCTTTCTCATCTCCTTGATTAAAATGTTTCCACCAGATAGATCTCAATTTCTCTCTACCTTTCCTCTTTTTCTTGACCTTTTCAGGATCTGGTGCAGTAGCACCAGTTTGAGGGTCATTACCAGCTTCATCTTGAATCCTCTGTATTTCCTCTGGGGTTTCCAGATGTAACCCTGGACCCATGCTAAGAAACAAACAAGCATACTATCAGTTCTTATCAGTAAAGCATACAAGTCAAGCATACTATCAGTTCTTATCAGTAAACAAACAAGTCAAGCATACAACATACTATCAGTTCTTATCAGTAAAGCATACCAGCAAAAGCATACTATCAGTTCTCATCAGTAAACAAACAAGTCAAGCATACAGCATACTATCAGTTCTTATCAGTAAAGCATACTAAGCAACAAATCAAGTAAAACGACAGCAACTAAGCAAGTAAAATGAAAGTAAACATTACCAGCAGCAAAAGCATACTATCAGTTCTTATCAGTTAAAGGCAAGCCAGCAAGTGCCGCCATAACAAATCATTATCTAAACAAACCAGCAATCAAGCAAGCATAGTATCTCAAGTTCTTTATCAAGTAAAATGAAAGTAAGCAAAAAAAGTTTATAGTCATACTCATCATCTTCAAGTTCCATGTCAGGATCAAACTGACTACCTGTCTCGGATGCACCACTCACTTGATCTTCATCACTCATCCTTACAAAGAAATTAAGCAAGCAGAAAACCAAAAGAAATCAGCAAATAAAAACTATCCAGTTCATAAATTAAAAAACCAGAAAGATTCAAGAAAAATAACAATGAAAATTACCTTTCTGTTTGAAGATGGCTAGTTTAGAATATTTCCCTCTCTTTATCTCTCTGGTATCACCCATTTTCTCTTCCTTTCTCTTTGGTACCGCTCTTTTTCTCTTCCTTTCTCTCTGGTACCTCTCTTTTTTCTCTTTCTTTTTCATCTGTCCAATATATAGACAACTCAGACAAGGATGATGACTCTTCATTTTTCCCAGAGCAGCACGCCTTCTGTGTTCTGACGTTGCTTCCTCTTCGATCGATCTGTAACCCGCCTCTCAGAGTACCGAGGCAACTAAAAAGATCCATCAAGTGATCTAAGAATTAGGAAATCAGAGATATATATGATCAAACTCTGGAAACTAGGAAGCAAATCGACCAACGATGAAACAACAGGCAGCATCACAGAGACGGCGAGACCGAGAAAGAATGATGAGATGCTATCATAGGGGGACAGATCGGACATGCCACGTCACCATGGGTCGACGAGCTAAGATTTTCTCGACATTTTCTGCCAATATCTCCCAAGATCTCCTCGGTAACACAGAGAGACAGAGAGAAAGAAGTGGAAGAGACGAGAGAGAAAGGGGGAATGGAAATGAGTAGAGCGGCTGAGAAAACCCTAGGTTTTGTTAGGGGTCTTCGTTTTCTCCGCTCGATGAACGGCCCAGATCTTCTTACAAATCTAAACGGGTTAAACGAGTCGTAAACGAAACGGTTATGGGTTGTATCGTTACTCGTTTCGTTAAATAAACGAAAACTGAAGCCGGATCGTGAATCGTTTCGTTACACCAAACGAAAACTAAAATTTGTTCGTAACCTGTTTCGTTCGAACGAAACGAAACGGTTAAACGGGTTAACGAACTCATTTTGCCAGGCTTAAAAAGTATTAGCCGAATCAATTGAAGTGTATGTATGGGCTTTTGTGGGCTAAGATGGGCCCAAAAAGACCCCAATTAAATATAGCTGCTAAGTTTTTTTCCCTTTTTTTTATTATTTTGGTATCATGATCTATCATGCATGATATTAATTCTCGTTAGGAAATGATGATATACATTGACGCGTACAAGACAGAGATAATTTGTTTTAGTGATAAATTGCATGCTAATAATTAAACCGTTAAAGCAAAGTTTTATTGTCATTTTGAACTACAGTCTTTGTATATTAGTATATAGTTTCTTTTACATTTTTCCATCGGAGTTGTGCGTTTCAAAATTTTATCGAAGGTGTGCGTTTCTATCTCAAAAAGTATTATTCTCTTTTGAAAACATCATAGTGGAAATAAATAAATCAATTTGTCCTCTTTCGAACTGTCTCTATCTCATTTATGGTTTGAAATCAGATTATGGCCGAAAGATATTCTTGGAATTTTTTTTTTTTTATCGTTTACAGTTTACTGCAAGCATGGTTCCATGTTTTGAGATCTTATTTAACATAATTGAGACTGATAATTAAATGTTATTATACAGTTATATCTTAGGGTTCGTTTGGAACACCACTTTTGTCTGAAATATAGAAATAGAGGTTTATTTCAATAATATGATTTTGTCAAACGTATTTTGAAAGAATAGAATAGTAGTAAAAAAGACTATTTTCATATATCACCGTATAAATGGAATACCGAAATACAGTATTCTATATGACTAAGCAACCAAATTTGCAATGTAATTAACAATTTAATATACTATATATACTTTATTAGTATTGTTAATATTATTATATCATCTTTATTATTGAAATAATATTAATAATTACTGCTAATTATTATTATCATTTTATTATTTTAAAATAATGCATATAACTGTAATTTTATTATTGTTATTATTATTAATATAGTTATCATTATTATTTGATTATGTTGTATTATATTTGTAATTAACAATATTTTAGTATATTATATTTTTTATTATTAGTATTATATTATCGTTATATTAAAGTAATATTAATAATTACAATTATTATTATTTTATTATTTTAGAATAATGCATATTATTATAATTTTAATTTTATTGTGATTATTATCATTATTATTTGATTATGTTGTATTATATTTGTAATAAATAATATTTTAGTATATTATATATAATTTATTATTATATTTATTATTATATTTTCTTTATTATTAAAATAATATTAATAATTACTATTAATTATTATTATTATTTTATTATTTTAAAATAGTGAAAATTATTATATTTTTATATTATTGTGATCATTATCATTATTATTCAATTATGTTATATTTTATTTGTAATTAACAATAATTTAATATAATATTATACTTATACTTATTAATATTATTATATTATCCTTATTATTAAATAATAATTATTATTATTATTATTTTCATTATTTGAAATAATGCATATTTTTATAATTTTTATATTATTGTTATTATTAATACTATAGTCATCATTATTATTTTATTATGTTGTGTTATATTTTGTAATTAGCAACATTTTAGTATATATTATATTTACTTTATTATTATTATTAATATTATTATATTATATTTGTTATTACAATAATATTAATAATTACTATTAATTATTATTTTAAAATAATTCATATTATCATAATATTAAATTATTATTATTATCGTTATTAATATTATTATATTATATTATATCGTTACTTTATTAGTATTTATTATTATTATTTTATTATCATTATTATTATTATTATTATAATATCATTATAATTATTTTATGTTTTTATATTATTATTACTATTATGTTATTAGTCATTATTATTGTTGTTATTATTATTATTTTTATTATTATCATCAATATTATTATTTTATTTATTTTAGAAAACAATGCATATTATTATTAATTTATTATGGTTATCACTATTATATTATATCATCATTCTTATTGTTATCATAATTATCAATATTTCTATTATTTCAATTGACACCTACTAAACGACAATTTCGTTCTTTCGAATAGTCAAACATATTCTTTTCTACCACTATTTCAAAATCATGCTATTCTATTCTGATCATTCGTATACCACTCTTCTAGTTGTATTCCTTAACTTGCGAAATGGACCCTAGCCTTTGCATTCAAATCTATTATATATATATATTAATATATGTGACTATAACAAAGTAACAAACATAAAGTCAAAACCCAATATATATAAGTGATGCCGATGCTAATTATAGTGATTAAAGTTGTTGCCTCGGTCGAAGAGGAGGGTGATTTGTTTGTCTAATAAATAGCATATATATAAGCATAAATTATATATGAAAAAAAATATGAAGAACCATAGAAGTGAATACACATGGTCAAAGGACTCAAAACACGAGAGAGGCTCAGATCCCAAACTGTATTTAAATTACATTAATTTCTTGAGGAAATTCATCATTATTTAATATTTATAGTTTACCATTGTAATCGAACATCGCTTATTAAGAGCTTAGACTTTAGAGGAGCAACGCCGTGTCCGATGAGAGAGTACGTATGAGGTATCATATCCGCTGTTATTCTAGAGATAACAGAGTTCTGTTATCTTCTCATCTGATCGTTCATTTTCAATTTAATGGATAAAATATATAATACATCGGGTTCTGTACAATCCATCTGTACCGTTCATTTATCTGCGTCGAAATATGACGGTCGAAACAGAAAATAACTGTCATCCCAAAAATAACAGCAGATACGGACTCTGGTCAAAGTTTGTCATTGCATGAATTTGAGGTTTGTAAAGTACATTACGGATGTGTTCATTTTATTTATGCGAGGAGGCAGGATCACTTGATAATTTGAGCAAGATTATATAATATAAATAGTACACTTTATTTTATGTTATGTAATTTTTTACTACCGATTTTTTTGTCAAGATTCGTGTCGAAATTTATGTGTTCATTTTAACTCTCTTCCCTATTTCGAGTCCGCTTCATTTTTAATTTTGACACGAATTTTAACAATGATCCGATGGTCAACAGAAATTGCATAGAATGAAATGGCGTGTCATATGCATATTACCATAGTCTTGCTCTGATAATTTTTAATTATTATAAAATCTTCATAATTAATAAAACAAATTAAATACTAAAACTAGGCCATAGAATATATTATTTGCATATTATATCGATAATATATATGGGATTTGGTGTACGTTTTCATCATATGTCAAATGATATGAAAATTAGACGGTTCATGACCGTCTTTGCATTAGAAATGATGATAAAATTATATGAACTTAATTGTTAAACTAATATTTTATTGAGAAGTAATCAAATGTCTACTTTTCTCGTGCCTCATCATGTCCATTAACTTAAAAAATTAATTAATTAATTTTTTAAGACTTTAAATATGAAAACTAATTGATTGAATATTTCATATATGTCATAATACATGTGTATAAAAAATATTGTAACATTTTAGTTTAATTTCATTGGTCATCTAGAGCTAACAAAATCAACGGTTCAAATCCAATCATTTTGAACCGTTGATTTTGTTAGCTCTAGATGACCAATGAAATTAAACTAAAATGTTACAATATTTTTTATACACATGTATTATGACATATATGAAATATTCAATCAATTAGTTTTGATATTTAAAGTCTTAAAAAATTAAGTAATTTTTTAAGTTAATGAACATGATGAGACACAAGAAAAATAGCATTTGAACCCTCCTCTATTTTATTTGGAAGTTGTTGTTAGGCAATTCAACGGCATGTTTACTCTTTAATTTTGAATTTTGTGTAATTTTTTGAAAATTTATTCAGAACATCTTAAAACCATTTTGATGGGATCGAACTTCTTCTCTGAAATTCAACTTGACATAAAATATGATAGAATTTTGTGACTAGTTATTGTCAGCATTAATTAATCAACATTTTAAATAATAATAATGCCTACGATGACGACAACAACAACAATCGCAAGTCTAGTCAGATGGAGAGATATCTTGTCTCTTCACGAAAATGCACAAATTCAAATTCCGAAAAAAAAGTCTAAGAAAATGAATGATGAGACCTAGTGAAAGTTTAAAGGGTCGGGTCGGGCTTTACAAGGGTCGGACCTAGAGGGCCTACGAAAGAGTCGGGTAAGGGCCGGATCTAAAGAGAACTTAATAGGGGTCGGATAATAAGAACTTTGTTCTAAGGAAATAGGCCCGGCCCTTATCAGGCCCTCGGGGTTGCAAAGGGCCGGATCAGGACCGGGTAATAAGGCCTTTGGTCTCTTTTTTATTTTTTTTAATTGTTAAAGGATTGATAAGGGTCTAATGGGCTGGCGTGGTTAAGGGTTGCAGAGGGCCGAATCAGGGCCGGACGGGGTCAGAGCTTGAAAGGGTCGGGTAAATAGGGGCCTGCATTTTTGAAATAAGGCCCGGTCCTTCTAAGACCCCGTCCTTATAAGGCCCGACCATTTCAAAATCTTAATAAGGACCGAATCAGAGCTGGATCTGACAGAGACTTTACAGGAGCCGGAGGCTTATGGCATATTCCTAGATGAGACTACAAGAGTTATAATATAAATAAATACAACAACAACAACAACTATGAATTAATAATATTTCTGCTATATATTAAACACGTTCGATGTTCTAATTGTGCAACGTTTGAGACTAACTAAATGTGACAAGTGTGGCATTTAGGAAATAATAAATACCGCAAAAAAATTAAATATTATAGGAACTACGTAGATATTTATCAATAATATCATTAGAGTTTTAAAAAAAATTCGTTCGGTCTATCCGTCCGTGCCCGATCCACTCCGTGATCCAGATTCGATCCGATCCGTGGTTGGCGGATCCACGGATCTAGCACGGATCGGGTAGGCCCAAAATCTCTAGACCCGTGCCCACCCGGACTCGTGTCCGACCCGTGCCCAACCCATAGACCTGTGGAACCGTGCAGAAATTCAAAAAAAATCAGAAAAATTCGAAAAAATATATATATTAAAATAATGTGCAGTTTTAAATTCAAAAATTCGAAAAATTAAAAAAAAAATCGAAAAAATGAATGAATCCGAACCCGACCCGATCCGCCCGGATTTATCACAGGTCAGATTGGGAGTTTTGAGTTCGGACCCATGGAGACCCGTCCCGTTGGACCCGTAGATCCGTCGTATCCGTAAATCCGTAGATTCGTAAATCCGAACGGATCGAATCCACGGATATCCGACCCGTCCCGTCTTTAATTCACTAAATATCATGGACATGAGAGAGACTTGCGATATCCTTGTTGTTGTTTGACTAGTGATGGTGGTGATGTTTTAACTCATCCCTTTAATTGCGAGAATTTTGTGTTGACCATGTTTGCCCGGAAAATTTTCATAAAGGGCCTAGCAGCAAAGAATTTCAACAGATAGGGCCGGAGGCACCCTAAAAATTGCACAAAGGGCCGAGGGCGCGATTAATAGTCGCGCCCCTAAGCAGATTCCGTTTTTTCCCCTGAAATCAAGGTGTTCTGCATGTGCTTTTGCAGTTGTGGGCCCGGACACTTAGGGGCGCGATTATTAATCACGCCCCTAAGTGATTCTGAATTTTTTTTTTTGTTAAGTTGTTCATATTTGTACCTTTTAATATAATAATTATTAGTTAGTACTAATATATAATTGTTTATTATTTGTTAATATATCAATAAAAGTAGTATATTCATATAATATTTATTATTAAGCAAATTAATGATAATTTCAATATACAATAAATTTTTAATATATGTATAGTTGTAATATAATACTATTAATTTGTCTTGTTAATTTTTTTAGGTTAATTAATAATTATTTATACCCTTTAATATAATAATTAGTTAGTACTAATATATTATTTTTGGGTATTTGTTAATATATGTATATTAATATATATATACTACAATTATTATTAAGCAAATTAATAATAATTTAAACATAAAATAAATTTGTAATTTTAATATTTGTAATATAATACTATAAATATTAATATTATTATATACTTATTATTATTATTATTATTTAAAAAGATTAGAAAGATTACAAGCTAGTAAGAAGATGCATTTTTCACCATTTTTCTGAATTAACATAGGGGCGCAATTATTTAGTTGCGCCCCTAAGAAGATGCCATTTTTGCAGATAAGTCTGAATCTTGCACGATTTTTTTCAGATGAGAGGTCCACCTGTACCCTAAATGAACAAAATATATACAGCAACACCTTTCTTTTCTTCTCTCTCCAACCATTATTTCAATCTTATCTCTTCTCCCCAGCAGCCCCCTTCCTCTCCACAAACCCTAAATCAAATTTTCACACTTCTCCTCCCAAAATCTTACATATAAAATGTTTATTATTAGTTTCTACACTGGAGGATCCATCCAGAACGGTCCTCATGGTGTGCATTACTCGAAAAAAGCTACCGGTAGTTTTACGGTGAATGACGACATAACACTCTATGAACTGGAGACGGAGCTGTACCGATGGATGGGGATTTCAAGTTCAACACATGCTTTAGAGATATCAGGGAGGTTCAATGCCGGATTACAGCTAACTCCTCCGGTAATATTCTATTCTGAGTTACAACTGTCGAGTAATGATACTTGGAGACTGATGGTGAACCATTCGGTTCATCCTGGTACTGTTGCAATGATTGAGTTGTACGTTGAGCCAAAAGTTCTTCGATATACAACAAATCAAGGTTTTTCGAGTGGGAGTCGAGGTCATGAGACCCTAAACCATGGTTGTGCAAGCGGTAGTCGAGCTACGGAAACCTAAACCAGGGTTGTGCAAGTGGTAGTCGTGCTTACGAAACCCCAAATGAGTATGTTGAGCCAATAGCTTGTAGAATGCCAGATGCATATCTTCGTACCAATTGTTATGAACCAAATGCAACCTCAAATCGAAATCAATCGATTCCAAAGGAAGAAGAGGATTATGAGGATTTCGAATTTAATGTTGGGTTGGATGAAATTAACCCGGCAGAACGGGTTGAGATATTAGTGAACCAAGATGCAAGCCCAATTGGAAATGCGTGTGGTAATGAAGCTTTCATGAATATGGATTTTACACCTTTCGAAGACCCTAATTACAATTCTGAAGAAGAGACTTCTCTGACCATGACAACATGGCCATTACGGGACCGAACCGATTCTCATCCAATAGCTTCATGGAATAATATTAATGCAATCATCGATATAATTGGTGATGGCAATTACTTTGACGACGAAGGGTATGTCACAGAAGATGGTTTGGCAGTGGGACAATGTTTTCGATCAAAGGATCATCTAAAATGGGTTGTGCATGATTTTCACATCAAATCGAACCGCACGTTTAAGAAGAGAAAGTCCAATAAAAGCGTGTATACAATCGAGTGCACCGACCAAAATTGTAATTGGAGGTTTTATGCAACAAGAAGGCTAAGTGATGATGCTTTTATTATTAATACAAGGCAAGGTCCGCATGAATGTGTTATGTCGGGAGATAGGTTGGAGCATCCGCACTTAACGTCTCCATTCATGGCTTCCATAATCAGAGAAAGTGTTAAGGGAAATGTAAGGTTTACTATAAAAGACATCAAGATTGCCATTGAGCAGAGATATAATTTCAAGGCTCCTTACATCAAGTGTTGGCGTGCAAAAGAGATCGCAATCGCACAATTGTTCGGAGGTTGGAGGCAAGCTTATGATTTAATCGTGCCCTTACTTAATGCCATACAAAGAAAAAACCCGGGTACAGTGATTGAGTGGTTTACCGCCCCCACAAATGATCCAAATGAAAGATTATTTCAAGCAGTGTGTTGGGCATATGGTTCGGCAATACATGCCTTCAGGCAATGCAAACCTATTATAGGAATCGACGGTACACATTTGTCTGGGCGGTATAAGGGGAAGATGTTAGTTGCATGTGGCTTCGACGCAGAAGATCAGTTGGTGCCCCTTGCATTTGCGTTGGTTGATACCGAGAACAACAAATCTTGGGAGGATTTCATGAAATTTGTTCGTAGGGAAGTGGTTGGATCAAGAGTTATGACAGTACTCTCTGATCGTCACAAGAGTATCTTGCGGGTTTTTAGTGAGCCAGACCTGGGTTGGAGCACCCAAGATGGACATGCCTTTCATCGATATTATTCAAGGCACATATGTCAAAATTTCACAAAAGAATTTACCAACAAAAAATTAACACAGATCTTGAGGCAAGCAATGAAACAAAATCAAAAGAGGAAGTTTCTAATGAGGCTCAGTCGTATTCGCGAAAAATACCCCAACGCTGCAACATGGCTTGAGGATATTGGTAGGGATCCGAACGATGTTGAAAGGAACAATGCACCGCGTTTTGACTTATGGGCTCTTTCATTCGATGAAGGAGGCCGTAGAATGGGGATGATGACAACGAACGGACCAGAATCCCTCAATAATGTTTTCAAAGAAGCACATGAGTGGTTACTTCTCTTGTTGAAATCACATTCTATAAGTCGGTCAAATACTTTGCTGAAAGGCGAGCAAAAGCAGAAAAGCAATTGAACAAGGTTTCCTCTTCTCCCCCAAAATCCAAGCGTTACTAGAGGAGCGAAGATTAATGGGAAATACACATACGGTGCGAGCGTACCGGAACGAGCGAAAATATGAGGTTCAAACAGGTCAAAGATTCATTGGGAACAAGATTAAAGGAAATAGAATACATACAGTGCGTTTAGAAGTGCCCGGAGGTACATGCACTTGTCAAAAACCGCAACTAACAGGTATTCCTTGTTCTCATATCGTAGCATGTTGTGCTCAAGGGGGCATAAGTAGCAATTTGTGCGTATCTCCTATTTATCGCATTCAAGAGTTGATAACAACATGGACGCCAGAATTTGAGCCATTCGGAAATTCTGACACATGGCCTGAAATTCCACGACCAAAGCTAGTGCCTGACCCGACAAGGTATGCTGTTAAGAAGGGGAGACGTCAACATATACGGATTAGAAATGAAATGGATGAAGAGAATACACATCGACAAGCATACACTTGTGGGCGATGCAAACAAACGGGACACAGCAGGCGCACCTGCACTGCACCCCCAAACGACGAAGGTAATACTAGTATTATTTATTTCACAAAACAACATTGGTTTCAATTTTGTAATGCTTGAGATTTCGTTATCGCAGGTAATTAGCAAGGAGATGATGAAGCTTGTTCTTTTATTTAGTTTAAGATAATGTAATTTTGTTTTATGCCTTATTAATTAGTTTGTACGTGTATCTCAAACATTTGGATATGTATGTTTATTTAGGAGATTTGGATATGTATGTTTATCTTGGAGACTATTGCAAAATATTTTGTGTTTGAGGATTTTATGAACTTTAATTTATGTTATTATATCTTAATGTGGTTTGAGAATATACTTTCATTTTGTTATATCTTAAATATATCATAAATTTATTATTTCTTGTAATATATTGTGTATAAATAACATATGTAATATTTAATAGTATTATATTACAACATATGTATAACCTATTTCATATTTATCATTTTGTTATTTAATAGTATTACATATATTGTATATCATCAATTTATGTTATTTAATAGTATTATATTACAACACATGTAATATTTATCATTTTGTTATATCTTCAACATATGTATAAATTTATGTTATTTTGTGCTTAATAATAATTGTAGTATAATTATAGTATATATATGTATATATATTAATATACATATATTAACAAATACCCAAAAATAATATATTAGTACTAACTAATTATTATATTAAAGGGTATAAATAATTATTAATTAACCCAAAAAAATTAACAAGACAAATTAATAGTATTATATTACAACTATACATATATTAAAAATTTATTGTATATTGAAATTATCATTAATTTGCTTAATAATAAATATTATATGAATATACTACTTTTATTGATATATTAACAAATAATAAACAATTATATATTAGTACTAACTAATAATTATTATATTAAAAGGTACAAATATGAACAACTTAATAAAAAAAAAATTCAGAATCACTTAGGGGCGTGATTAATAATCGCGCCCCTAAGTGCTCGGGCCCACAACTGCAAAAGCACATGCAGAACGCCTTGATTTCAGGGAAAAAAACGGAATCTGCTTAGGGGCGCGACTATTAATCGCGCCCTCGGCCCTCTGTGCAATTATTAGGGTGCCTCCGGCCCTATCTGTTGAAATTCTTTGCTTCTAGGCCCTTTATGAAAATTTTCCTGTTTGCCCCCACAATAATTCACTTGATTTTTTGTGCATCAGACATGTAACATGTGTGTGGTCACCGTGAAACTGTCATAGCCTTTCAAAAAATTTGTCTCGTTCTGCACCTGCATGATAGAAACATTTTGCTTGTACAATTGTATCATACAATATAAGACTTATTTGTAGTACAAAAAATATGGAGTGGATTGTTGCAATCTATGGGAATTATAATGGGAATATACTAAATTTTGAATAATTAACATTATAATTTTATACCAAGAGAAAAATATTAGTGGAATGTAAATGTATATTGTAAATGAATATTGAAATGTATATATATGAATATTACTCGTTGTTTGTAACAAATGGTGCATTTTTATATTAGTATCTTTAGCTACTAGAGCTGTTTTCCTGTCTTCTTCTTAAAAATGATATATTTTTCAAAGGAATCTTAATAAAGTTATGTGCTATCAAGAAGAATTTGAATGCAAACGATACATTTACAAACTGTTAAATAAAGAGGGGAGAGAATATATTATCATTATAATGATAAACAAACTGTTAAATAAAGAATATATTATTTTAGTAGTTATATATTGCAGCTTAGGTACATCAAACATATCTTTTAAAGAGGGGAGAGATTAGTGATACAAGAATTATTCTCTTAGAAAAAAAAAAGGAGGGTGACCTCAAATCGAACAAATAAAAATATTGATTATATGACATAACTAAAAAGTTCAAAGGTTTAATATTCTTTGTGAAATACCAATTAGAAAATAAATTTAGAATCATTCATAGAAGCTGGATATTCAAAATTAGAAAGGACTGAGCTGGATCATAGTCTAATTAAAAATAGAATAGAACAAATAGAGGTTATTGTGGGAACCATTGCATTTTAAAAAAGATAAAAACATAACAACTGAACAAAATCTTTGATGGGTTTGTTCAAAACAATTTTTTCCAAAAAAAATTCGAGCAAATTTCACAAAGAAACTAGTAATATTTTGATGAGAGAGACGTGTGATAACTAAGGTTCTTATTTTTTTCTCTGTTAAAAAATGCTCTGAATTCTGACAAATTTGATAATTGATTTGTCATAGTTGCTCTCATTTTTGTCTTTTTTATTTGTATACTCTATGAGGCTGATTTAATCATTTCATTTTATATATTTTTTAAATTCAATACCTGTTTTTGGTATAAATTGTATTTGGAACTAGGTAATATTGATCTATTATTTTAAAATTATCAAACAATTGTATTTATAAAATACAATTCAATTTAGTTTAATCAAAAAATAGGATTTATTTTAATCCAAATAAGGTTAAACTAAACTATGAATTACTATGATTAGATAAATAGATATGATTTGATATTTTGATGTTTCAATTTTAAGTGAGACCTAACGTTGGTATAGCATATATGGTGACGGATGCTACGGAAAATACACAAATTCAAGTCCTTCAAAAAGTTTAAACAATAATAATTATCAATATAGACAATAATTTTTATAAATATTATATAGGGTTAGGTTATTTAGAAAATATTTATACTTCGGGTTGAAAAGCTAAGGGTCTAAATTATATTTTTTTTTGAGCCATGAAACATAGACTTAAGTTGCCCAATAAAATTTTTGTATCTAAGTCTTGTAGAAAATTAAATTTTGTAATTTTTGTAGCATTCTATTTATTTTTTTAAAACAATAATTTTTTATATTAAGAAATGATCTCTTCAAGGTCTATTTTTCAAAAAATATTTGACTTAAAAAATAAGCTAGAATACTCTAAAATCACGAAATTTGATTCCTACAAGATTTCAATATTAATAATTTATTGTGCAATATAAATTTATATTCCGGACTCAAACAAAAATATAATTTAAACCATTTACGTACACTTCAGTTCAAAATGCAAACATTTCGTAATAAACTAACTTATATTATTCTATAAAATTTGAGATCACGAAAACACATTTCCAACAAGACAACAAGTCCAAATCAAATCGCTCTCTATTTTTATCTCTACCCCGCATGTCCCCATATCGGGGCTACACAAATCCGATTTTTTTAATATAAAAATTTTAATAACAAATTATAAATACAAAGGAACATTATTGTGAAAGTTCGAAAATAGAAAAGTACGATGTTGCTAATATCAAGCTTTTCAAAAATGTCAAAAGACTGGTGTTGGCAACAATGGTCTTTAACCTCTTCAATTTTTCTACGCTATTTCCTTTGTATTGTTTTTGTACTCGAATATTTTATTAATAAAAATATTAATAATATAAGACGAAAACTTGGATGTTTCAAAATATTGGTACACTAGATACTATATTTCATCTATATTGTTCAATTCCTCGAGATTGTTGAAAATTGATTACTTAGAAAACACATCGTTCAATTCCAACACAAACTTCAATAGTTGAGTACAAATTGAACAAAATTAAATAACACATAGTCTAGGGGTGCCAAAAATGTTTGTAGCTCGTGGCTTGAGCTTCCAAGAACCTTGGCGGCCTAGTGCCTTCATTCAGGACTTCTTCCGTGTTCTACTCGTCAAAAACTCGTTATAAACTCATTCGTTAAGTTAACAATCCGATCTTGAACATGACTTAGCTCGTTCGTGTTCGACTCGTTTGCACCCCTAGCTACAATAAAAATCTAAATATAACTCAAGTCATGAATTAAATATATTATTAATATTTTTATTAATAAAACATTCGAGTACAAAAACAATACAAAGAAAATTGCGTAGAAAAATTGAAGGGCTTAAAGACCATTGTAGTGAATATCATGTTTTTTTTTTTGCTTTTTCCAAAAGCACGGTATGGACAACACCTCGGCTTTTATTTTTCGAATTTTCACAACAATCTTTCTTCTATTTATAATTTTTTTATTAAATGTTCAGTATTAAATAAATCGGTACACAAATTACAGCACATAGTAATAAAAGCTTAAATTTATTTGAAGAGAGAGAAAACCGAAGAGGGAGAAGAAATGATTCGAATCGTTGCCGAGAAAAAAAAACATGATCATGTTTTTCCCTCGAAATAACAAATTTGAATTCCTACAAAACAACAACAACAACAACAACAACAACAGTGATCATTCCTGTATAACCAATCAAGATGTGCGCACACGCAATAATATCTCAGAAAAAGATTGGTTTTTGACACGATCACCATCAAAGACATTAATGCGTGTCTTAGTCATCAATTCTAACCTAACCTGTTTATGTGCTTGTTGTATTGTATCATTGTTTTTTTTTGCGTGTTCTACCTTGTTTTTTATGGTGATTGAGTGCATTTTTTTTTTTTTCTGGTTTGAAGGTTGAAGCCCATAGGAATATAGGATCATTGAATTAATGAATTTCGATTGGAGAACAAATGGAAATTAATTGTTTCCTATATTTTAAAGCCAGTACGACTTTATACAGTTCTCAAGTCTCAACACACGCAAAAAAAGATTTCTTTTATTGAAAGAATAATAAATATGTGTTTCGAACATTTTAATTGCTACGCATTAAAAATGTGGATGCAAGTTGTCTCATTAACTCATTAATCACATTTTTTTTCTTTCTTATGGAAGTCTGAAATGACATGATCCAAATCATGACCATCGATCGCATCATTACAACGTCGTATATTAATTTAAATTATGGAATTAGTATAATTCTACTCTTTGCCAAAATATGATAGTCGCGAGCTACATTATTTTTTAAGAACTTTATAGAATCAAGGCAGCAGCACTGTCACTCAATATACTATACTACGCAATGCTATGAAGCATTTGGAAAGAGCGCAATCGACATCTATTTTCAGCCAAGTAAAGATCACGAAACCTTTTAATTATGAAAATTGCAAAAAAAGCGACTAACTGCATAACATATTGTTAACTTTTTTTTTTGAGGAGTAGGTTTCGTCTACAATAATTTTTATTAACAAAAAAAAGTACATAAGATGAAAAGAAGAGGAAAAAAACATGAATTACAAGCACACAAAACTAAATCCTATAAATAAAGGTAAAAAGAAGTCGTCGCAACGCGTCGACCGCCTTAATGATCTAAACTTGTCGAATCTCTGAAGACTTGTACTATCCAAGAGCGTCGTACCGTCTATCCATCGATCTGAAACGGCCACCCGCTATATCCTTTCTCTCGTAAATTCTCACTATATCCGTCCCCAATTTGTGACGGGAGAACCCTTGCAAATCCGACTAAGCAATATCCGAACTCGCCCAGCCAATCCTCCAATAAATCTCTAATTTCGAGATCAAACAAATAACATAATCTTCAAATGAGAAGGCACCATTGCCAACTCAAACATAAGAGTGTGTACCGGAGGCCAAAAATTCCGATCTGACGATCTAATCCTTCGTCCACACAGGGACGAAAACATCATCGTTCCCGAAATGACATAGTCGTCAGCAAAAAAAACCCCAATAAAAGAGGAAGAGACGTGATTTACGTACAAGAGGATCTATCCTTCCAATCGCCGATTCGACAACGACGAGAGGAAAATATTTTTCCTTTCTGTTTATGTGCTTGTAACTCGTATAGAATTCTGAGTCGTAGTTTGTTAACTCAAACAGATTTCCGACTCAGTTCACGATGGTACATATGTTTGGTACCAGATGCATTGTCCTTGATGCGACTCGACTATCCTTGCACGAGATCTCGCAACCGAGACTCGCTTCAGCCACCAAAAGCACCGATCGACGTCACAAGAGCTTCCATTGACTGACCTGAGCCACCCGAGCTTGCACTTGCCGTGACCGATCTCCCTTGAGGAGACCAGCATCAGCCACCACAGACTCCTCTCTGTCGGAGCCGATGGCACCGACGATCGTGGTGTGAGATGTTGCTCTTCATGACGGACGAGAGGACGAGGATGTGCTCTCCACGACGATACGAGTCGATCGGTCGTTCTCTGTCCATGGCAATCGGAGAAAAAGAAAAATAAAGTGGAGAAGAGGGAAGAGGGAGATGAGGGTCGCGCGGGGAAGCGGGAGGGAGAGGAGGAGGCGGGGGAGGTCGACGGCGCGACCTCCCCGCCTAGGGTTTTCAGATTTTTTCTTTTCTCTGTGGCGACGCTTTTTTTCTCCCGAGAGAGTTTCATTCACAACCCTCAGCATATTGTTAACTTAGAAGGCTCAATATGTATGTCACTTCATATTATAATTTGTAAATACTGTAATTAACTTTTTTTTCTTTCAATGATAAGTTCTAAGTAGGTCAAGTCTACTTTTCTCAAAAAAAAAAAACTTTATAAAGAGTAAAAATGCTCGGTCTTGTTTGAAAATTTGCTTAAAATTGTTTATTAATGAAAACCAGTAATGTACATAAAATATTAATTTTGTAGCGGGCATGAACTGTTAAGTATATAGACACATTTTTTTTTGAAGTGAAAATTATTTATTTGAAAAAAGAAATGTCAACATGACGACGGAAAAGATTTGATTTTTTTTTTTTTGAGTGAAAGTTAGCACGTCTCCTTGTAAAATCATCTTTCAAATGTCTGGTATTATTTCAAAGTATTTTCATCAAAATTGATATTGTGACACTACTAACAAAAAAATTCATCAAAATTGAATTAGTTGCTCGTTGAATTTTTTTACATTCCATCATTTTTTTTACAACATTCCATCATTTTCTGGATATACATTAATTAGTTTAAACAAAATTACACAGAAGAGATAGCAGCGATAGCTTCGCCCCTTCTACTTGGCTGTTTGTTTTCGTTCATAGGATGGGAAAATAAATTTGAAGATTTATATCGCAATACGATATATTTTAAGCGCAATGAGATAACGGATGAGTATAATATAACTTATATACATTTTTAATATTAATAGCATTATAGAATCTACAGTGCTATCGACAGTAAGAAGAACGATAGTGTCTTTTTTATCTCTTTTCGCTTCTTCTGTTTTGCTTCTTTTGACCTTTTGATGCCTAAAAAGTCGTCTGTTCTGTACAACGAGCGGGTTAATGATCTTTTATCAAAATTTTAATCCAACTCGATATAATCGAGTTAAAAATTCTTTAGTTAACTTATCCGTAACTCAATCCAACTTGTCTATTTTTTTATATACGATTTTTTACGAATTATACGGGTTATGCGGATTATAATTTCGATTGTGCATAGAAAATATAACAACAAAAATAAAATAAAAATAATTTAATATTTGATGACTTATAAATTATATTTAGAGATTAACTAATTTTAATCTTGAATTCTTACGATGGAAAGTATACGATAACTTTATGTTGTAACTTATGCAAATGAAAAAATGAATGTTAAATTTTAATTAAAAAAAGTCAACATGGGGTTTTATTTTATCATTTCTAGCTTTTAAAAAATAAGTTTGACCGATCATTTTTTTGATGATTTATTTTCTTATTCTACAACCATCAATATTAAAACTACTATATTTTTTTGTCGAACAATAGCAAATGATGTTGTAAATTTAAGAAGATAGGAGTAAACAATTGGATTCGAATTTAGCCGGATTATCAAGAGCAAACTCATGACCCAACTCATAATAATAAATTTATCAAAATCAAAACACGTACCTAATCCGATGATACCTCAATCCAGTATAAAATGGATTAGTTCGGACGGGTTAAACATGTCGAACTTGTTAACATATTTTTGTGTACAACCCTATCTAGGAATGAATATAGAGTTGAAAGAGTTGTTTTTTTTCTTTCTTTTTCTTCATTTCTATTTTTTTTTCTCCAATTGAACTCTCTTTTTCTCTTTTCCTGCTTTGCGACTGAGGGGTCCGAATCTGCTGCTCGTAAATCTCTGCTTGCTTCTCTGTTTGTTTTCGATCCGACCGCTCGATCGTCACGGACGGCTGTGATTTGATTCAGAAGACAGATGCTTTGGTCATTAGATGAGTTTTGAACGGTCCAGATCGAAACAAGCAGAGAAGCAAGCAGGGATTTACGAGCAGGAGATCCGATTCCGCGACTGAGAAACCCTCTTCTTCCGACGCTTCGCTCGGTGCTTTTGAAGCTCTACTGTGGGAAAATCTAGATCGAATCTCTTCCTATGAGAAAATACTAGCTCTCAATCTCATCATTTTGTGCACAAACCACTCAATAGAAGAAATTATGTTAGTTGGAGAACAATCACTGTATAATCATTGTTTTGAAATAGTCTGCCAAAACTAACTAATCGTTTGATTAGTTGTACTCAATGGATAAACCTTTACGTATAGTGTATACGAACGAAATTTTTTGCACATAAAAACGATTAGTCACTACTCACTACAAAACTCTATTAATTGTTTGTCAAACTGATTAATAGACCGCTAAATTGATTAAGAGATCAAATTAATATTTTAAATACAATAAAATATAAAGTATAGTAAATATGCGCATCATACATTTCCAAAATTACTAAGCAATCATGAATGCACTTATTATTTTTAATATAAAATTAGTAAATATTATATTCTTAAATATAAAATATTTTTATTGAATAATTAATATTTTTATTTATTAAAATATAAACGTTAAATCGTCTCAAAATTTAATCAATCGGTCGAATAACAATTAGTGGCGTGATCGTAACTCCTCCGTCGAATATATTCCACTTTTTATAAAACTTATTGTCGTATATATGAGTAGATTGTACAGGTACTTGAGCAGATAAATTAGACAAATTATACGTGCAATTGTACAATTTACTATAGCCAACGACCTTGCAATTACTTTGTGCGGTGCTAATTTGGAGGAGGATCTTTTTCCAAAATTTTGTATTATTTTAGAGCATGTGAGAAGTCCCTATCTAAATACAAGATGCTGTAGTAAGAGAGGAAATTATTAAGTAAATATAATGTTTTCCTTCTCTTATCTCTCTTAAGTGCCTTTCACGTAACGACAAAAAAGTTTGATCCCGTCTTGTCCTATGTCAGTCCGGCTCGTTTTATCTTTCTCGCTTCTCTTTTATTTTTATTTTCTGAACTAATTTCACTGCTTCGTTGTAGGTTTCTGCATTCTCATATCTCTCGTCTCCATCGATGACCGTATCAACTGACCGTCACAGCTTCATCTTGAAACCATCAACGCCTTTCTTCATTTCGAGTATAAAGATTTGCTAGTCTTTTATGAATAATTTTCTTTATGAAATTATAGAAGCAAGTTTCTGTATTGTAAGTTTGTAACCCAACTAGAAATAAACTCGGCCAGAACCGAATTTGACCAGTCGAATTCGTCATAATCCGTGCAAAATTCATGCAAAACCGTCTAAATCCGTGAAACAGCGTGCAAAAATTCAGCCAAACTCGAGAATAATCCGTTAAATTAAAAATATCCAAAAAAATCAGAAAAGTTTAAATAAAAAGAAAAAAAAACTCGGCCAACCCGACCTGAATCGACCCCCTCTAACCCAGTCTGAACTCGCTGATCCGCTAACCCATTGACCTTAGATGATGACTTGCGTGCGCTTAAAAGAAATTGACCCGTCCAAACCCGGTCAGACAAATTCGTCGATCCGACCAATCCGTAGTCCGACCAACCCGTTGACCCGAACAAATTTTACTCGACACGAACCTGACCGGCGCATTTTCAATTCCCTAACTCTGCCTCCAATATTCAAATTAGTACCATTCTTAAATACTTTTATCACTTCAATAATTAAATGATCTAAATAACACTGTTCTTATACAACAGCTTCACAGCAATATAGTTATGTTTAAGCCGCTATTAAAAAATAGTCCTAATGTACCCTAAACATTCCCAAAATGTCTAATCAAATGGTTATCTGTTTGGCTGTTTTGATGAATCCAAAATTCCAAATCTATGCACTGTATCAGAGCAAAACTTTGGTTCGCCTAGAGGCTTTTTTACCATATCTATGCACCTTTTTACAATTTTACTGACATGTAAAAAACCCACTGCCTCTTGTCGTTTGCAGACCAATTAAACATGCGTCAGTACAGTATCCTTCTTTTCGTGTTCTTCTTGCTATTTGCACATAAACACAATCAATTTGGATTTTGGAGTAACATAAAATATATAAAAATAATTTTAAACTTACGATCAAATTTTATGGTGCATCCAACTGACCAAATCCCATGTATTAAGCAATATTATTCAAATTATTAAAAAATATCAAAATTGCAAATGAATTCTCATTATTTGGATCGAATATGAATCTGATTTGAATCAATTTGAAATGTAATTGGTCATTCATTGATAAGCCAATAAAACTTCACTGTTAAAATTTAAATGATTTCATGAACGTCATTTTTTTATTCAAATTGATTCACATCTAATAATTTTTGTATCCAGGTGCTAGAGAATACATGCACAATTTTATTATATTTTTTATTTTTTAATGATATTTATTGAATATGTATACCGTAAGATTAGATGCATCATATTTTTTTTATAGTACAGTAGAATGATTCAAAATATAAACAAAAATTAAAATTGAGATAACTCCTATCATATTCAATACTCTTTCAAGCTCGCTGAGCATTTATTTATAAATAAGGCAAAATTGGATACATACCCATCAAATTTGATTATTTTAGATATTTTCCCATCATATTTCATAAATTAGATATTTACCCATAATAGTTGATTTTATTAGATATATCCCCATACATCAATTAGGACTAAAATAAATCAGTCAAGTTCAGAGTTTAGTTTTATAATGGACAAATTTACCCTTTCTCTGCCCCTTCTCTCTCTCTAAAATCATCACCATGGTTGCTAGTGTCTTGAGCCTCTAGGCGAACCTTGGGTTATCACGTTAATCAAATATCACTTGGATATATTTTCAAATGAGGATTGTCTGAGTTCTTCAAATTTCACAAATTAGCTGGTGTTTCGTTATGAAGGTAACTATTTGACTGGTCTGACATTATTTTCTGGAGAATTCGAATTGATATGCTTTCTTCTACTTGCAGCAAGACAAGAAATAAGTCAACTCAACTTAGAAGTCCACATGTATCTAATGCAACATATTTTCCTAATTTGAAACTTAGAGATCAAATATAGGAGACAAATATGAGGCCTCTAGCAAGACTATTTCGATAAGATAACTTGATCAATTGTACAGTTTGTGATAATAAGGGATGTGTCTGCAAATTCAACACTGAATTAAAAAAAAATCAGTGTGTGTTTATAAAGATAATGTTAATTCCTTTTATGTGTTAGTTCATGGTACATCACATGATTGCATCTGCACACATATTGAGCGAGGTATTTTGATTTATTGGTTGCGGTGTAAATCATTCAAATCATCATTTATCATCCTGCTTAGATCGAGTGATCCACTAAATAGGTCAGTTGTTTATCATTTAGATCTTGTTTTTTTGTTACTATTTGCGGTCCTTATATAGATTTCATTTTCGTACACTTTTTGCTGTGAATTTATTACAAGTCAGACTTCAATTCTAAAAGTCTAATTAGGCTCATACTTATTATGTTAACCACTAGAATCACAATGTTGTCAAGTCAGAAAAAATATTCGTTTATTCTTTGTTGAAATTTTTCTTTGAAAACACAACATTTCGATTTGTTGATCGTCCTTACTCTGCTACATGATATCTCTGCCATTTGCCAACCCAGGCTCACTTGGAAGATGACAATCTCCAATTTTTTCGATTATATCTGCTTTACTCTTATTCATATTGTGAATTGCACACAAGAGATAAGAGTACTACAAATATGAACACATTCCTTACTTGAATAAACTAATTCAAGAGATTATGTTGTGATGACATTTAAGGAGGTGTCTTGAGGAGATACAATTATAAAATTAATTAATTTTTAATTTAGTTTCTCTTCATGTCCCTCCATGCTGATGATTTTAGTGAGACAAAGGGAAGGGGGCAAAGAAAGGGTAAATTTGTCCATTACAAATATTAGTTCTGAACTTAACCGATTTATTTTAGTCCTAATTGATGTATGGAGATATATCTAACAAAATCAACTATTACGGGTAAATATCTAATTTATGAAATATGATGGGGAAATATCTAAAATCATCAAATTTGATGAATATGTATCTAATTTCGCCTATAAATAAAAATGAAATGGTTTTGTACTTTTGCCCCGTTGATTTTCCAAATTTGAGATATGCCCTCTCATAAAGTCATATTAATGCTTTTGCAATTTCTCTGGGCATCTACTTTTGAAACAGAAGGATGTCTCCTTTTATAATATAAAATGTTTTTTTTTTGTCTGGAACTATATAGCTTAGATATTATATGGTTATAACTTAGAATACAAGGAGGTCTTTAATTCATATAATGTGTAATAGTGAAAAGAACTCTACAGACACGAATGTGTTACAATCACGACAAATTATTTTTGTCATTTTCCTTTTTGCGTTTCAAGAAAATTACTGGAGCATTGAAATATTGAATGTACTATTTCTTTTCGTTGAAATTAAATTCTGATGGCAGTAGCATAGCCTCCTACAGTGGAGATTATATACACAATATATAATTCCAACAAACACTGATTTCAAATTTGGTGTGTACACGAATCAAATTGGTGAAATTTTATCTACAGTGGGGGGCTTATGATATTTTGAAAAATCTGTTCATATCATAGCTTTCAGAGAGGTCAGGTTTTGCAGATTTTGAGGTTTTTTATTATCAAAGCAAATAGATCACAAACCCAAGAAATAACAACGTAAAAGCTCGTAAGAGTAATCAATAATTTAGAATATTAATGTAACGACATTTCTTATAACCTAACAACGCATATTTTTTCTTTAAAAAACGCATATTTTAAATAACAATAAAAACATCGTTTGTATGACAATACTATACATAGTATACATACTATAATAATTTTTTAAACAACTCAAATAACATGCATCATAATTTTTTCAGTACAATAATAACATGTGTAATAACTAATAACTCTTTTAACATACAGAGCGACATGCGTATCGACGAACGCATCGATGAGCGCATTGCCGAAACATTATCCTATTAATAATATTATTTAAAAAATTCGGCACTGGGGATACATTACTGAGATCATCAACTGTCGATTGGAGCACCAATGTCGGAGCGCATTAGCATATCCGGTTTATTGTGGGTCTATTGTTCACGGGATATAGAGAGGAGAGAGTCACTCAAAAAAAAAAAAAAAAAGGAGAGAGAGTGCTACAGTACAGTGTAAACTGTAAAGTATGAAGGCGGAAAAGACCTCTAGAGTAGTTTCTCAAGGAAAAGATAAAAGAGAGAGAGAGACAGTGGGAAGGAACTTGGCCCCAGATCCCAGTTTTTTTATCCACACCCCCACTTGGGTTGCTTTATTTGGTGGGAATCTTTAGTCTGCAGTTCTGCTGATACCCTTTTGTCTGTGCTGTTCTCTAAGAGAGACAGAGAGAAGAGAGAGAGAGAGAGAGAGAGAGTTTGGGCAAGCAATCTCGGTCTGTTAATGCTCGAGGGAAATGGCATCTTTTCCACAGTCTCAATCAAAGATGAGATTTTGGGGCCATTCTGAGCTTGGTTCGTTCTAATTTTGTTCTTTTGGGGGATTTATCAGCATTTGGCGAGTTGGGTGCTGAGGAATTTTGAATTGGCGTGGCTCGGTTAATCCTAATTTTGTTTTTTAAATTGGGTTTTTCTCTGCCTTCTTCCAGTTCCAACTTCGAAAAGAAAGAGGTGAGATCTCGTTTAATAGCTTTATTTTCATCTCTTTATTGTCAATTTAGTGTAGTGTTGTTACTTGTGTAGTTGTGTCTACATTTTTTTAATTCTTGTTCTGATTTTGGATAAGTAAGTCATTTATTGGTTCGGAATGAGTAATTTTCTTTTGAAAAGGTGAGCTAATTCTCGTATTTGTCGTATTCTTTTATTCCCTTTAATATTTTGCAGATAAAAAGCGCTAAATTATTTGCAAGAACAAATAAATTTCTTCTTCCTCTCTACGGTGTCAGCGTTCTTCTAAAATTTGAGCTTTATTTCACCTCAAAAAAAAAGAAGGAAAGAATTGGACTTGTTTATGGTAATTGTCCTCCTTTTTACTCTAATACCCTTATCACTTTTGTAGCATACTCCTTAGTACTTCGAAAAATGTCTAATTTTGTTTAAATCAAGTTTCTCTTTTTTTTCATCTCCAGCCTTCTGTAACCATCATCAACAACACTTTTCAAGAATAACATTAAAGCAGCAGAAATTTAACAAAAATGATAAACTTCATGGAATCGCCAAAGGACCCACCAGCCAGGGACTCATCAGACCGGTGCCTGGACCCACAATTCTGGCATGCTTGTGCCGGCAGCATGGTGCAAATACCATCTCTACACTCCAAAGTCTACTACTTCCCACAAGGTCATTTTGAGCACTTCTCTGTGACTGCACCCCACGAGGTTTTACCAGTGTCGAATCCCTGCCGCAGCGTCCCTCCATTGATCCTCTGCCACGTTTCCTCCATCAAGTACCTAGCTGACACCAGCACTGATGAGGTTTACGCAAAGATTGGCCTCGTTCCAGTTGGGGCCAACGAATCTGATATGGAAAATGACCAAAACAGCCCTCAAGCTGAACCAGAAAAACCTACCTCTTTTGCGAAAACCCTAACTCAGTCTGATGCCAATAATGGAGGTGGTTTCTCTGTGCCAAGGTACTGTGCTGAGACAATATTTCCTAGATTGGACTATACAGCTGATCCACCTGTACAAATGGTGTTAGCCAAGGATGTGCATGGCACAGTTTGGAAATTTCGGCATATTTATCGCGGCACCCCTCGAAGGCATTTGCTGACAACTGGTTGGAGCACATTTGTGAACCATAAAAAGCTTGTGGCCGGAGATTCCATTGTTTTTCTAAGAGCTGAGAATGGTGATTTATGTGTGGGTATCAGGAGGGCTAAGAGAGGAATTGGTAGTGGTGTTGGTTCCAGTGAGTTCACCGGCTGGGGTTATGGTGGCTTTTCTATGTTTCTTCGAGAAGATGAAGGTAAATTTTAAGTTTGTTGTTCTTTTCCAGTTTGGGTTTAATAGTCTGGTTATTATGTTTTAATGGTAAAAGGAGAGTAGAGAGAACTGTATCAAAGATGCAACAGGTTTTTTGCTGTAACCTGTTTGCACTAGCAGGGATCTGGTGCAAATCTTGTATTCTCATATGTGCTTTTTACCACAACAGTACAAAAAACGTGGTTCTATGGGCACTTGTACCCTTACTAGCCTTGTAGAGCCAGGTGTAGTCTATAGGAATACATAACGCATGTTGGTAATTACTGGTCTGTGTAATACTTCTAAGTTTACTAATACAACAACACAACAAGCTGTTGTGCTTCTGTACTCTTTAACTGTTACCATACTAGCACAGAAAACAACAGTTCCAATCAACTGCATTTCTGCCAAATTCTACTGATATGGAGTGTAGGCTGTGTAGCCAACTAAATTCCAATGATTGTGCAGGAATTCACTCAACTCACAACTTGTATCCAAGCAACAACTCCAAATCCAGAGTCCATATGGAATCGATAGTTGAGGCTGCCAGGCTGGCGGCAGAGGGGCGGCCTTTTGAAGTAGTGTACTACCCCCGTGCTAGCACCCCCGAGTTCTGTGTGCGGGCTGGGTTGGTGCGGACCTCAATGCGCACCCGGTGGGGACCTGGTATGAGGTTCAAAATGGCATTTGAGACTGAGGATTCATCGAGGATTAGTTGGTTCATGGGGACCATTTCTGGAGTACATGTGGTGGACCCAGTTAATTGGCCCAATTCCCCTTGGAGATTACTCCAGGTACATTTTAATAATTAGTTTTTACGGCTAGAAAGATTGTATAGTTTACCCTATTGAGTAGATCATAATTCAAGGCAAAAGGGGGGACCCTTATGTTTGGTAAAGGCCCACCCCACTATCAAGAAGGATCCAAATCCATTACCCCACCAGTTTGTTGGTTTGTAACTGTAACAGTACACAATACAAAAAGGTTTAGTGTCATGATTTGACAAACCAGTCTCAAGTACCATAGATTGGTATTTAGTGTCATGAATTGACAAAACCAGTCTTAAGTACCATAGATTGATATTTACTGTTCTCAATTGTAATTAAGAACATTTGGTCAAGTGGCATAACCTCGTTTGTCAAGAGCCCATAATTAAATAGGCATATTTGGCAATAATGATAAAGGAAGCATATGTGCAATTTGTTGATTACTCAGGGGCTCTAACATTTCCTCTACACTGATTTTCTAGAACCTACATTACTAGCTGAAACATATGTAAAAACCTTTAGCTTAAAACCAACTAACATTTTGGTCCTTAAATTCAAGTAATTTGGGGTATATTTATGTATGCAACTCCATCTGCAGGTCACTTGGGACGAACCCGACTTGCTACAAAATGTGAAGTGTGTAAGTCCATGGTTGGTTGAACTGGTGTCAAACATCCCATCTGTCCATTTAGCCCCCTTTTCACCACCCCGTAAAAAGTTGTGCATTCCTGCATCCCCCGACCTCCCGTATCCTCTTCACTCCCACCTTAACCTGAGTCATCCATTTCTCCCGGGTACACCCCTTGGGTTTGTACCGGGCCCCACCCAACCTTCCTTGTTAGGCATACAGGGAGCCAGGCATGCCCTTTTCGGCTTTTCACCTCCAGACCGACAGCTATCTCAGCTGGCACAACTGGGCCCTCTGGGTCCATCAATCAGGCCGTGTATTGCAACACATGCGGAACGAGAGAATGTGTCATGCTTTCTCACCATTGGCACTCCTGATAAAATTGATACTGAAAAGAGTGTTAAGAAGCCATATATAATGCTCTTTGGTAAACCGATACTGACTGAGAAGCAAATATCACTTGGTGGATCTGGGGACATAGCTGCTAATGTGGGTCCCACAAAGCGTGAGGTGTTGAATGAAGGGTCACGGTTAGGGTTGGGGTTTGAAACAGGACACTGTAAGGTTTTCATGGAGTCTGAGGATGTGGGGCGAACGCTTGACTTGGCAGGTTTCGAGTCATACGAGGAGTTGTATGGAAGATTAGCCAACATGTTTGGTGTTGAGAAGGAAGAATTGATGAGCCATGTGTGTTATAGGGATGCAGCAGGAGCTCTGAAGCAGACTGGTGATGAACCTTTCAGGTTTCTAGAATATATTTTGAAAAATTCGATATAAAATATACTTGTTTTGACACAAAATATCTTTTTAGAGGACTAAATACTGGTTATTTTTTTGTTAATTAGTCAATTTATGAAGACAGCAAGGAGGCTCACTATACTTGCAGACTCAGGAAGTGACAATATAGAGAGATAGAGGAACCAGGGGCCTAAATTGTCAAATTAATTTTACTAGGACTACGTATGGAAAGTATTTATATATGCTCATGAATTTAAATTTGTCGTGTTTGTTTTGTTTGGTTCTGTTTTGTAGCGTTTGAGAGTTACTTTCCAATTGTATTTCGGATCAGGAACACAGTTGAATTTGGATCCTTCTATTATTTCTCTTTGTTGTAAAAACATCTCATGTCAGTTATAATTCAGTGTGGATTTGAAACTTCTAGTATTTATAAATGGAATAAATGATCTTTAGCTTTGTTGGGTTATTTATACTGATGGTACTGAGAAATTGCCTACTACATTGATGTTTGATAATCAGAATGATTTTGTTAAAAGCTGAAATTTGCACCTATGTTAATGGAAAAGCATTGATGAATAGCTGTCTTCTAATATTTGGTTTATATTAAAAAATAAAAGATAATTAGAGGTACTGATGTTGAGCTGGTTTTTAAGAGTTATGTTATGATGCTCACTGTGTGTGCGACTCATATCTTAAATTTCAGAAAAAAAAATGACAATTTGAACTGCTGAAAATGTTGTCTATGGTAAAAATTAAATATCAAATTTTTAAATATTTGAAAGTTTTTACTGTTTTATCGAATGAGTGGAATTGTAGAAATTTCATTAAATTGAGAGACATGTAAATCGTTGAATTAATAAATTTTTCATTCATCTAATAAAATAGTACAATTTCTAAATATTGAAAATTTAGTACCCAAGTAGGTTTTAGTATGGATGTCGTTTTCAACCGCTCAGATCGATCGTTTGTATTTTAAAATTTGAAATACGATTCGTAAGCATGATTAGATCGAGCCCGTGCTTAAGTATGGTAGCACAACTAATGAATTAGTAACAAATATGAATTCTTGGTGGATTTTATTCATGCCTCTGAAGTCTCAACTTGAGTTTTGTGATATGATCACATCAGTTTTGATTTGTATGGTTTGAGCGTTGACACAATATTGTTTTTATTTAAGTGAAGTGCACGATTCTCGTTCCCGCATTGTTTTCATTCAGTTTTGATTTTTTTTTTTTGTTAAATGCCAACTCCCTATTCAATCCTTTAAAAATGTCAATTTTTCATTCCAATGTTTATTGGAACTAAACCCTAGCTACGACCTTAGCAACAGTACAATGTCACTGATCAGTTATAACAGCAGTAGTAAAACTACGATATAAATCATACGCGTCTAAATTTGTGTCTTAAGTTTCTAGCTCTGAATGAAAATGTTAAACCATAAAACCTATAATAATACTACTTATAAAACCCTATTTAATAGTTATAATTAGATAAAAAAAATTTCATATTGCCCATAATTAGATCATTTTATAAATCTCAAGTACATGAACTTATCTCTATCTGATAGTTTGTGAAAATTCAAACGTCCTATTTCACAACATTAATATCATGTAGTTTTCATTTAATAAAATTTTGATGTTATATCAAAATGATAAAAATTATTGTTCCCGAAGGAAAGAGAAAATATATGAAAATGGCATGTATTAGTAACAAAAATTTTCTTAATACATCAAAATAAAATTCTCGCATCCTCAACAAAAAGTAAAAAACCAACAAAATTATAAATGTTAAAAGATCTCTCAAAGAATCTCCATACATTAATAATTTGATAGGTGGACTCCGGTCAGGAACGAGATCTTCTACCGCGCGGCAAATTTCGGCCTTTAATTTGCATCAAGATTCGTGCAAGTTAAACTTTATAATATCAGACCCCCTGAATTACATCTTGGCCGTCCGTAGCTGACAGCGCAGTAAATCTGGGCGGTCCGTCGGTAGCGCGCGGTAGAGGAATCCCTTCCCTCCGGTCAATGGAAACCAAAGCAGCAATTTAGGCCTTGACAAATGACACGCTTCCGGGAAATGAGGTGGGACCCACAGACATGGAATGATTCGTCGCACGTGTGAGCTGCTGTCAGATTAAGGCCTAGCGAATGTCTCGCCGCTTCGTGGCACGTGCTGACGTGCATGTCTCTTTTGTGTTTTGACCTTCTCTCGCTGTTGCTGTTGGTTTCAGTATATAATATAGAGTATCATTTTCCAACATTATATATAGAAATAAAAAGTTCAATTTAATAAAGGAGTTGATGCGTGCCATATCTTGATTGCTCTATTAGTCTATTGTTATTTGTTACTACTTGATACTTATTGCTACTATATCGTATCATCATACATAATTTATAAATTATAGTCTTATAGAGGTTAAGCAGTTCAGTTAATAAAACTAAATTGTAAACACTCATTGCTACAGTTGGAAAAACTCAAAAGTTTAATTAAGAAGGTTAAGATTAGTATAATTCATCCTTGTTTCAGTGCCAAAATAATATATTTGCTTCTAATCGTCAAAACCCACCTGAAAACCAGAGATATATTCAGTTGCCACTAGATAGATTTTAAGATTTAAACTATTTTTTTTATGGATCCAAGATGCACTGTGATTCTCTATGAACCACAGAAGAAAAAAAAATTTCACACAAAAATTAATTGGTATGAGGTATATCTCAATATATCTCGGTTAACAGAATTTTTTTTACATCTTCTTTCACTTTCACAGGTATACTATTATTAAAACAACTTATGGGCAATTGCTGACATGTAATGATAGGAAATATTAATTATTTGCCTCGATAACAATACACAAAGTTTTGTAGAGAGTTGCTAATTATCAACTAAGCAATTTTGACTACATACGAATATATTTTTGTTTTTTAAATCATCAAGTTCACTTTATTCTGAGCGAAAAAAATAATTAATCTTGTACCGAACAAAATCTAAATGAACAGTTCGAACAATTATAATCATTTTCTAAAGATTTATATATGTTTCTTCCTTTTGGATTTATTTGCTTTTGGAAATTGAATTTTGTAAGGTTAATCACACTTCCAGCCATTACCTATTGTATATTTGCATAATATCAGGCTTACAAGATATCCATTTTTCTTTAACAAGAATAAACCAATAATAATTGATAAAGAATAATATATTTTTTTGAATGTAGGTTTTCCCTACAGAAAATTTTATTGCACTTAATGAGTATGTACATGTACAATAGAAAAGAAAAGAAAGAAGAGAAAAAAAAGAAAGAAAAAGAAACTGTCTATCCTATCCTTAGGTTGATAAAGAATAATATAGTTGGGCATTTTATTTCTATCCAATTCAGATGCTAATTTATTTGTATTGCTACATTTTTCACTTTAAATTATTTCATTCATTTCAATATCCAAACTAAAACTGTTCATAAAGTTATATATCATTATCAGTACTGCTCTCATATCAAATGAAAAAGATTGGAAAAAAAAAAATCTCCATTGTAAATTGCCTATGGTAAATAGCACATAACTCAATATCACATATCATCATTTCTGGAGGTATGAATCAGTCCCTAGAAACAAAATACCAACAATATTTGGAACGTATCCTCTGCGTGCAGTTTTTTATGCTCACTCTGCATGTTAATTTGAATCGTCAGATCAAAATCAACGCTCGATCATTATTGATATGATTAAAGAAAAACCGATAATATTAAATCTGACGGTCCAAATTAACATATACAAGCACAAAAAACTGCGTACTGAGAATTTCGTTTCACAATATTTAGATGCTTTAAAAAATGTGGTGATGTCAAACACCGAGCCCTTAAGTCAAATGCGCACCATTTTTTGTGTTATGTCTGCTTTAAATTATGTGTTTGTGGAGTAAATTACACATTGACCCAGTAATGCTATTTTGCTATTTGCTCTTTTAGTTTAAAAATTCTGTGTTTAGTCCTCAAATTTTTCACATTTTGATGCTGAGATAATTTGTCGACATGTATATGGTTGATAAAAAATATTAGCTAATATTTGTTTCTTGGATCTTTTGATAATAACATTTCTTTCAGTTGCATCAAACTAAAAGGCAAATCAAATAAATTTTAAAGTAAACTAAAGCACAGGGGCAACAAAATCAAGCCATTAGTTGAGAATAAGTAAAAGTTTGAGGACCATTTACTAATGTGTTATTATTTATAATTTTATATTGAAACGACGTTGTCATGTTAGATTTATGATGTATCGGGATCTTCGTTGCATGCTTCACTGATCAATCAATAATAATGTTTTCAAATAAAATAATTGATCTCCAACATGAAAATTCTGAGAGCGTGACAGCTCATTTAGAGTTCTCAAAATTGTGTCTGCGTGTCTGAAAACGTCACGAAACGACACGACATTATAAGGACACGACACTATTAAGACACAGCACGGGACACGACACAATATTGTGTGCCGTGTCTTAAGCGTGTCGTGCTTAGGTTTCCTACTGTAGGACACGGCACAGAACGTTTACGAGGAGAGACACGACACGACACAGCACGAAAGCACGGCACAGAACGACACGAGAACACGTCTAGACACGGTACATTTAGACACGACACAACGACACGGCACAACACGGATAGACACGACACAACACAGATAGACACGGGTAGGCACATATAGACACGGATAGACACGAAAGTTCAAATTATTTTTGAAATCTTTTGCATTTATTAATTATTCTATTTTAAACTTTACAAATTAAAAAAAAATAAACGTTTAGACACGAGTCACGACATAGTTAAGACACGACATGTTTAGACACGACACGTTTAGACACGACATGTTTAGAGACGACACGTTTAGACACGACATGTTTAGAGACGGCACGTTTAGACACGTCACGTTTAGACACAATACGTTTAGACACGATACGTTTAGAGACGACATGTTTAGAGACGACATGTTTAAACACGACACGTTAAGACACGACACGGTTAGGCACGGAACGGTTAAGACACGACACATTTAGACATGCCGTGCCTAAACGTGTCGTGTCTTAACCGTTCCGTTCCGATCCCTTTCAATTTTTGGCACAACACAAAACAACACGGTAAAAATAATAAAATACTAACCGTGTCGTGCCGTTCCGTGTCGTGTTTGGAACGAAATGACACGAAACGACACAAATTTAGAACCCATTGGTCACAGAATTATCGCGCAAAATCTCACGACCTGACAACGATTTATCCGGACTTAATTGAAAAGTCTATTAATGCACAGTTAAATGTCAACATATTAATGTGTCAAATATGTCATTTTTATTCGTATACGCGCCTATTAGGATCTCACAAGTAGTCGTCTTGTACAGTTAATTGATAAATTATGTTAATCATTCGTACAATTATCAACTGTACTATATCTCAATGAATGACATCCTATGCGTATGTGAGTCTAAAATGTCTAATCCCACCATAAATACGTCTCATTTTAGCTATTGGTTTTGGTATACGTCTCTGCTCATTGAGCTGGCCACATACCAAGTGTAGACCGGTCTACCGTATAAAACAGTAGTTGTGTTGATCGTTTTGTTTAATGAACGATTAAGAAATTTTATTTCGTTAATTATTTTGTTAAAGAAAATGATCAAAAATGCTCGAAACGAATCAAAACGATCAAACTCATTTCCTTCGCTCTTCATGCATCTCCTCTCTCATTACACTAAAGCAAATCAGAAATCGATTATGAACGATTCTAACCATACACATGAATCAAATCCTTCCTCCTCGTTCGAGCAATCACTCATCTCGTCTCTTGTCACCTTTTCTCAGGATAGCGTTTTTTTTTTTTCTGAAATCAAAACAATTCAAACAATAAACAGTCACAAACAAACTACGAAACAAACGATCGCAAAATAATATACTTTCGTTAACCGTTTCACTAAAAATTTCATTGATCGTAATCGTTTCATTTGTTACGAAACGAAATGTAAAATGATTAAACGATCCGCCATTGACAGTCCTATCAACGTGGTACAATTGTCATTAATAAAATTACACGCGGCATAACAAAATCATGTCGTCAGTAAATATCGATTTTTGTATTTCATAACGAATTTCCGTACAATTAATATATGCTTGACAAAATCAACGGTTCAAATCCAATAATTTTGATCGTTGATTTTGTTAGCTCTAGATGACCAATGAAATTAAACTAAAATGTTACAATATTTTTTTATACAGTATATTATGACATATATGAAATATTCAATCAATTAGTTTTGATATTTAAAGTTTAAAAAAAATAATTAATTAAATTTTTTAGTTAATAAACATGATAAGACACACAAAAAAGTAGGCATTGAATCTCTCCTCTTCTTAATAAGGAGAGGCTGTAAATTTTGTTTGCTCAAGAGGCTACTAGCACGGTAAATTTAAGAAGGCGCTGTAAATTTTATTGGGTCTAACAAGTTTAATTAAGGGGGGCTGTAAATTTTGCTAGGTCAAGTAAATTTTGCCAGGACCCATTATAGCTCAGGCCTTGGTTTCCTCCAGAGTACAAAGATATATTTTCACAAAGAAAATATTGATATAATCGAAGGATCTATGACTTTGAGACATATTGAATGTGCTTTTATGTGTTGCAAACAAAAGAAAGCTTCATATTGGTAAATAATAGTAAAATTTAACTTTTGGTCCACAGACTATTTCAAAAACCGATTTGATCTTCCAACTTTCATTTGCACCGATTTGGTAACTTTCAAAGAAGAATCAAAGTAGTTCTTAAACACTTCACACTTCACTCTTGGCTCTTCAGTGATCAATAATTTTGTTTTTCTAAATCTTAAATCGCACCAAACCTTTTTGAAAATCAAAGATCAAATTAATGCAAATAAAAATCTAAGAATCAGCTTGTTTTTTTTTTAATAGTTTTAAGATAAAACAAGTTGAAGTTTTCTTGTATAATATAAGAAGGTTTGAGATGCAATGTGTTATGATAAATTTAGAACTGTTTGGATATATCAAGTTTAGTTTTGAGTGAGGTTATGTTGTTCCGCGAAGTACAAAATTTCTTGTTCGTATTCATATCTCGAACTTGAATTCAAATTGTTGAATATGATCTTCATATTGAAAAATCTTCTTAAAAATCGAATTTTAAAATTTTCAGAAAATTTTTGCTATTTTTAAGGTAGATAGAAAAATTGTTGATCTAATGATTTTTTGACAATCTGATATGAGCGATTTCTCATCTATCTAAAAAATTGGAACAAAAATTGAAAATGTAAAATTTGGTTTTCAAAGAGATTTCAATATTGAAATCATGTTCAACGATTTGAATTGATCGTTTGAACTTTCAAATCTGAGATATGAATGTGAAAACTCGAGATTATGTACTTCGCTGAACATCATAACCTCACTCTTTAGTTTTAATTTGTGGGTCATGACCATCAGTAACGAGTGCTACCACATAGTCTGATTTAAAGCACCATGATTCATGAAAAGCATGATCACTTTATTTTATTATTTCAAATTTTATATCAATTTAACTCGTAATATTGATTCAAATCGTGTGAATATATAATTCATATGAATATAACACATGACCGATCATCTCCACAGTTCAATACTATAACACACATTTGTACGTACGTTTGCAATCTGCTTTTTTTTCATATAAAATAAAATTGTAGTAGCCTCCAAAAAAAAAAAAAAAAAACTAGATTCATCAAATTATCTGGAATCTGACAAACAATCAAACCTCTCAGCTCATAGTACAAAATAAACACCAATATGAATCCATCCACTTGTCAATGCCACCACTCCAACATCACAATTCAATCTAACAATAAAAACGGCAACCAAACATGCTCTAGTGATTTCATGTTTCATCATAGTGAATCTTTTTTTTTGCGTTGTCACTGTCCGATTGGCTGTTTGGTGCTTGTTGTTGTTGCCTATTTGAAACCATCTATGATCAATCAACTGACAAAACGAAACGAAATCGCTTGGTCTGTTCCCTCTCTACATCACTTGGTGCCAGAATCGACCCAACAACACTGTTACACTGGCACACTACAACTCTCGTGAAACAAGTGTATCATAGAAATAAATTACGAACAACTCCATGTGTTTTACCATTATTGCATTGCGATCCTGATTCGTCGTACAATTTTGATTTTATAGGATTAATAAATACAAGGGATACATCATACATGTGCTCATTGCCAAGTTTGAAGTTTGTGTGTATCAGTATCACAATCGCAGAATGAAAACGCGAACTTTACGAGTAATTTTACCTTCTATTAATTTTATCATTGACAATGGTTTGTTAACTAAAATCGGGTTTTCTCAGATTCAAGTCCAATCGAATCAAAACCATGTTAGAACTTTGTTGAAGGCCAGGAAGATTCATATTATTTACTTATTTTTTTTCTCTCGTAAAAGATCATAGCCCAAATATATTTCTCCCATCTTTTGTAACCTTAAGCCCAAAAAGCTCACAAGCCCAATAAATTCTCCATTAGAACATGTGAACATGTTATTATTTAATTTAAATACATTGGTTAAATAGAGTTTTTTTTTAGAATGGTGTTATTGATTGGCATCACTCATCAGGAACAATAAAGCTGATGCAATTCATTGACATAGTGGGTTTAGAGAATAATATTCTCTAACAGTAATACTTAAAAATAAGTTTGATAATAAGACATGAACTTGTATCACAGTATATGATCCAATTTTGTACAATGAAAAAGTTTTATTTTGGAGTGAGTTAAATGATTTAGGGCAACTATGGTCAGGTCACTTAATCAAGTGTGAGGAAAGGGGGAATTGTATCCTCTACATTCATTTTTTATGGGTGCTATCTGTATTCGTTAATTTGGATCGTCCGATTAAATCTAGACTGCTGATCGTTAATTATATGATTCAGAAGAATTTTTGTATTATAAAATCAGACTCGTTCAAATCTAATCCAACGATTCAGATTAAATGAGTGCATAGAGCATCCATTGAAAATAGGTGCAAAGGATATCGCTTCGAGGAAAGGGGATGGCAAGCATGTACCCTTGATTCTGTAAGAGGTATTGTTCTTCTCTCTTAATCAGATCTGATTTTTGCCAATATTTGCTTTCTATATTTTTTGTTTTGTAAATTTCAGAATAAATAAGGAAAGAAGGATAAAAGAAACCCATTCAAAATGATATAGGACTAATTAGAAGAGGTGGATTCAATTGATTTTGTGCTAAAATTATGATTGTGGATGTTAAAAAATTATTTTCAGGTTGCATATACTCCTTCATGCTCTAGAGAAAAGAGTGACTGCAAATACGTCACATTTAATTGAATGCTTGTTTTTAGTGTGCACATCTCTCCTTCTTATTAAGCACCTTATTGTTTAAATTCTGCAACAGTCAAGATTAACTCAAACAAAAATTCGAAGTTGCTGAAACTAAGGCTGCAGATTAAATCGCTGAAATCAGATCCTCAACACGCGATATCACAGAGAAGCCGTCGCATATCATCCGTACGAAAAAATAGATGTCGCTCTGAAATTTTAGTTCTATTTTCGTCTTTCTTTTCCTCTCTCGCGCCTCCTCCATCCTACAAATTTCAAATCCCTCCGATAGATTTCGAATTTCAATTTTATTTTTGGATGGCATTCTTTATCCTCTCGCTCACTCAGACCTAAATTCTCAAATCCGGCCATTTTGTCTTTCTCAACTCTCGCATCCCTCTCCCCCTAACCGGATGAGCATCGAGGCTCCTCCCCCTAACCAGTCAATCTCTCGCGTGAAATGTCATTGACGAAATCATTGGGGCGAACAAGTTCGTTTCCATCGATCTAGGGTTTCTCTCAGTTTTAAGGTTTCTCTCTTCTTTCACTCATGTACTGAGCACATTAATGGAAAACGAAAAATAAATAGAAAATTGGTAAAAGTAGATAAAGAAATGAAAAAAGAAAGAGGAGGAGATGGTGGCCGGAGTTGCAGCAGATGAGGAGTCAAAATTCTAATTCAGTCGCCTAATTCGCCTTGTTGTGTTGTTTTTCTCTTGATTATGTGTTGCTTCTTTTGTCCTGCTTGTGTTGTGTCGATTTTTTCTTGCTGATGTGTGATGCTCTATTTGAGGTCTACTGTCTGGAGCATTTGGTAATTCAGACAAAACTGTTTATATCAAATTAATTTGGTACAATACAGGTCAGGGTTTCTGGTTTCTGCTACGACTTTCCCTCCATGATCCCGTTCTTGCCCTTAATATTGAGGTAATTATGAAATAATACTTCTGTACCGTTTTTTTTTTCTCAACCCATTTCTGTAGCATTATAAGGAGGATTTATTTACATACTCTTTAAAATTTATTTGGGTAGGCACCTACCAGTGAAGATGCGTTTAAACTGGGTCTGGCTGTGTTAAATGCTGTGAAGGAATTCCATGCACTAGACTTCTCTGCACTTTCAAAATTTCTCCAACAGTCTTGAGCTTTTTGCAAAGTTTAGATGCTTTTGTGGAAAAGTGTTTCGAGGAAAAACTTGTCAATAAGCAGAGTCAAGTGATAACAATTCCAGAGGATCATCGATGCAATACTAACAATAAATCGGCTTTGTGGGAGTGGGATAATAAGGACTTATATGGCAGAGGTGTGATAACTCCTTTGTTCTGAGTTGTACCATTTTTCTTTTCCTTGTTGTTTTTGTGGTCAATTTGAAATGTTTCTTCTTTTTGCTTTTGTGATCAGTTCAAATAGCAGCCATTTACGTCTGAAATGCAAAAAGCACCAGCGACCAGCTAACTAATATGCATTTTGTATTGGAACTTTTAGGTCGCTATCTAAACAAGGAGGGATATGCTTACATTTTTTTGTGGCTCCGTAATATTTCTAAAATCCACATCATTTATGTACACTTTTTTATGCATATAAATCTAGATTATTTATTAATTTTAATATATGACGTAAATTTGAAGTCATTATGAGTGGAGTTATTGTATCCTCTAAACTAATATGTCCTTGAAAAGAAATTATGTATGATTGCGATTGTTTGCAACTTTATTGGAATATGCTTTAGAGCAGCTACAGACTCCCCATCAGCTTTTCAATGCCGTCTCAGTTAACCTTTGGTGTGTGGTGAGGCATGAAATCATTTGCGTGTAGACTTGTCTAACGTGCGTTACAATCACGAAAGATGATAGTTTCGTTAACTATTTTGTTTGATGAATGATTGAGAAATTTTGTTTCGTTAAAGAAAACGATCAAAATAGTCGAAACGAAACAGAACGATCAAACTCATTCTCTTCGCTCTTCATCAATCTCCTTTCTCATTATACTAAAGCAAATCAAGAACTGATAGTGAACGATTCTTATCATACACTAGAATCAAATTATTTATCTACTCATTCGACCAATTCTTCATTTCATGTCTCATCACCTTCTCTCAGCGTAGAATTTTTCTCTGAATTCAAAATAATTCTAACAATACATAGTCACAAACGAAACTACGAAACAATATGTTTTCATTAACTGTTTCGTTATTTAAACGAAAGAGTGATTTTGCATGCAATCCTTAATAGCCCACAAGATAGAGACTTGGTAATGGTTGTTGGCAAACTATATATTTTAGTGACACGGAACCAAATACTTCGAACATTTTTTTTTCCACAAAGAGATTTCTGATCTGAACCGTCGGATTAAATCTCAACGTCTGACCGTCATTTATATAATGAGAGATTTTTTATATTATTAATCAGGATCGTTGGAATTTAATTCGACGGTACAAATAAGAGATCTTTCTGCGGAGCAAAAATTGTTAGCGACACTATACTTAACCTAGCATTTTAGATCAAGATGAAAGCGATTTGTAAAGCCTTTAGAATTGTTGGTGGAATCCAGTCCATTAATTCAAACAAAAATAGCTTCTACAGTTCTACTCAAGAAGTTTACTTTGATTAGCTACTGCCACTATAGCACCATTTGTTTTTTTTTTTTTTGTAAAGATTGATAGTGCTGTACTAATTATATGTATTACATCAGGTTCAGTATGAGAAATGCCAAAATTGTTAATTAGTGAAGATTTTATTTGCTTTTGCAGGGCAGAGAGCCGCATTAGCTAAAACCAAAATTGTAGATCCATCTAATCCTAAATCACAGGTCTCTTTTTAGACTGCAGTAGGGCAAATTTTTTTTTGAAAAATGATACCACTCATCTCAACTTGGAATTGATAACTGAATATTAGGTTTATAGCGCTAGAGCTACTTAGATCATAATTGAACTTGAAAGAACATCATTATGTAACTAAAAGCATGCTTGATCATAAGTGTAAATGAACTTCAAAGAACATAATTATGCAACTAAAAGCATGCTTGATCAGAAGTGCATACATTATAACTAAGGGGAGTGTTTTTTATCCTCAGGCCATTTCACCCAAGGACAGGGGCGGAGCTACATAGGCTCAGGATGGATCAGCTGATTCATTCTGGAAAAAAAAATTCAAAATTAATCATGTAATTAGAAAAAATTCTGAAAAATAAGCTTATAATTTGAATCTTTTTTAAAATATTCATGATTTTAAACCACCCTGAAAAAAATCAAAATGTTGAACCACTCTGAAATTTTTTCTGGATCCGCCCCTGCCCAAGGACCGCCCGTCATTGCTAAGGTACGCATACAAAAACGGATCAGAAATGGAAAACCTGTATTAGATAAAAAAAAAAGGGTTAATCTTGTATCAATCATGAACAGATTTTTCCAAAAAAAAAATTAAATGTCAACCCTTAACAACAAAGAAAAGTGACAACCATGTAGAGAAAACATCAACCTTATGCAATTTCGTTCGAAAAAAAAATCAACTGGTGGTGAACATTACTGGACGAAAATCTTACAATTTTTGCTTGAGCAAAATCTAATAAGCCCCTACAACTAATAAAGTGCTAACAAATCTTCTATTAATATATATATATATATATATGAGCATGGCTAAAATAATATGCATAGTACACCACATAACGTACTATGCGCCCATTTGTATTTAATTTGGTCATTAAATTGATATTTAAGTTTCTCAATAAATTCTTCATATCAAAATCTTGTAGGAAATAAAATTTCGTGATTTTTAGAGCTTTCTTGCTATTTTTTAAATATTTTTTAAAAACAGTCCAGAAATGACACTTTTGTAGTATTAAATCTGGACTGTTTTTAAAAAAATATTTAAAAAATAGCTAGAAAGCTCTAAAAATCACGAAATTTAATTTCCTACAATATTTTCATATGGAGAATTTATTGAGCAACTTAAATCTCAATTTAATGGCATATATCTATATGCATAGTACAAAATGGGGTGTACTATGCATATTATTTTAGGCATGCTCTATATATATATTAAAAAAGCTGTTTTGGTTACTACCATTATTAAGGCAAAAATGATAAAAGGCTAATGTGTATAGACTATTTTTTTCACCCACTTCACATAAACAAAAGGAAAAAAAAGAAGAAGAAAAAGAAGCAGGCAGTAAGATTCTGACATCCATCTGGAAAAGAATAAATCGTACAAAGTGCAGAGACCACAACAGTGTCAGTAACTACTAAAATGGAGTTTCCATTGTTAAAGAAAGCAACCTATTCACATCATGGCCTCAGTTAAAGCCTCTTTTGCAACTTGGGTCGACCCCAAAAGAGGCTGCATTATGCCTAAGGTGTGTTTCTCTTCACGCAATTGAAGTTTTGGGAACTGAATGTGCTTTCATAAATTCAAATAACATTTCATTAGGAAAGAAAAGGAAGGCGTGCCACTAACTTCTTCCATTCAGTTTCAAATCTTAATTTCCATATGATATTCAGAAAACTTTTTTCTGTATCTGTTCCTGAAACGTGTTTTTAATAAGAATCCTACAGATGAAAAATGAGTCAAAATTTTATCAGTGTGGTGTCATCCTCTCAACACCTTTTACAACTTACAAGAATATTATTCTATTTTGGTTATGTACTTAACAAAAAGCAGTTCGGAAATTTGGATCCAAACAATACTGTTGATCGCAACAAATCCATTAATAGAAGAACCTAAACAAAGAGGCTCAATTGCTCTATGGCAGCAGATTCTTTGCCGCGCAGCAAGAATGAATGCTTCAGATTTTCTGCGTTGTAGGTTACGAACAATTCAGATTTGATTGAGGGAGTCTTATATTATAAAGTTTAGCTTGCACAAATCTCGATGCAAATTAAAGACTGAAATTTGCTACGCAACACACAGTATTTGTACTACGCGGTAGAAGATACCATTCCGTTGCTCGGGACAAAAAGATACTAGTAGATTATTTTAATGGTTGTGAATCTTGTGTATTATATGATGAAGAAAAAAAGGTACGTAGTTGTGTTACTGTACCGGTCAAGTTGGTCAAGTGTGATTAGTGCAACGTGAAAAAAAGAAGATATCATGGCATGTTACTGTCCGATATAATGTCGGCCATTTTAGACTTTGCTCCCTTTGAATCTTCATCTTATTTCGATATCTCTAGAATTTTCGAGTGACCTATCACGTGCCAACTTGGAAGTACGACAGGATCATAATCAAACACAAAAATTAGTGACCAAATTCACCGAATTACCAAAACCCTCACGTTGTGAATATATTCGATTTTCTTCTCATATTTATTTTCTCATTTATTTGTTGTTCTTTATATTTCGTCTTGATGTATCTACTCAAATTTAACGATATAATGAACACCAAATTGGTTCAACAATTAGTTGGTTGTCAAATTCAATTAATTGGCTGATTATTTTCTAAATTATGTAGTGTTGATTATTTATGTCATAATTTTTCATTTGAATTTCGATTTGATAATTTAAATTTTATCAAAATTCGAATTCGCAAACTGGAGTTAGCAAACTGACTTATTCTTGTGTATTAAACAATTTCACAAAATCATATCATAAACATTTTTAATGCAATAACATAAACAAAGCCTTTATAAGTCTCAAACAAGTCCGGAAGTCTAGCGATTTAGTATGACAATTAAAATTAAAAAATATAGATTTAACATATATCTTTTTGAAAATATAATTTATTCAATCAGAAGTCGTAATTAATTTTTTAATTGGATGTCTAGAAGGAATCTATAATTGTTTGAAAGTGTTTGATTTTTTGTTGTATTGTACATACTATACAACTATAGGCTGTGAAAACATTCATTTTATTTTATTTGTTCCTTCATTTTTGGACAATATTTTTAACCCTATAATTTGTTAAATCAATAATTCCATATAATTTCAATACTGTTAACAAATTGTTAATTTAAACTTTTAACGGTATATTTTTATTTTCTTAATAGAAAAGCACATATTCTAATTTTAAGAGTAAAATAATATTTTTTTATTTCAATTGTGAATATTTGTGTATGTCAAAATATGAACATCAAACTATTTATAGAAACTCCATTCGTTATCTGCATAATATTAATTGTTAGACAGTAGCATTTCTGTTCACCAAGCATATATCATTTTTTACAAAGTTGACTCAAACAGGATAATACCTTAATTTATTTCTAGAAATTTGGCTGTAATAAATTGAATTCCATCCTAAATATTCCATTCCTGATGTCACAAGTACAGTTCATGTTACACTAAAATAATTTCTTTTCCTACCTTCTGTACAATTTAGGACAATTTTATTGAACTGGAAAAATAAAAGAGCTTCAAATTTGGGTTACATCATTACATGATTGCATATGATATCAAATGCTGATTTGTTTTGAAAGATCAAATTAATTAGATCAGCAAAAAGCATCTGTGACTGTCTGGCGGCCGCAAAACCAGCGCCATGTGGGTCTGATGTATAACAATTGTAGCTTTTGCTTGCGTCAATTGCTTAGAATCTACTCGTGATCTTGTTTTTTTGTGCATCAGTGGGGCTTTGATCATGGCGATCTTTTGAAAAAAGAGAGAAAGAGAGGATGAACACACGTCATTCAATCGTGATTATTGGCACTTTTTCAGGATGTGGTTATTTATTTGTTAATGTGACAGATATATATATACTAGTGAATAAATGCGACTTCTGGATCACATAAATTTTGAACCCGGGTCAGCATCGTGGGTGCTTCAAATGAGTAACAATCAGCCACTAACTTTTATATCTGTTAACTATAAAAAAATGTATGCAATCAAAAAGAAATATATAAAAATGTAAAGGCGGAAAAGTTATAATTTCCTTCTTTTTTGTTGAGTGGAGTTATAATTTCTTTTTTTTGATTTATTATTTTTAAGCTTACAACATACCTACAAACAAATCAAAAAATAAATTTGAAAAAAATCTTCTTAAAAAACAAATCTTCAAGTTCTTACAAACAAATCTTCTTACAACATACCTACAAACAAATCTTCTCAAAAAACAGACCTCCTCGTACAGAGTTATAATTTCCTTCAAGTTCTTGTAGCGTGCTCTTATAGATCATGATTTTAAAAAAGCCTAGGATCCATATTATGGACAAAACAATCACTAGCATTTTAAAGAAGGCTCGACTAAGCTTCTCGGTCTCCGTACTTCAATTTCGTCTTTTTAATTAATTTTGTTAAAAAAGAAAAAATCAAAGAGTCAATTGAATAAAATTGAAAAATTGAAACACACACTTTTTTAACATTTTCGATCTACGCATTGTCGTGAATGTTTTTATAAGTCGTATCTCATACGTAAACTAAAAAAACAAGGTATACAAATTAGTTGAGGCAAGTGTTAATACTAATTGTTTCAAGTATGTCGTGCACTTGAAAACTGTAATTAATAATTTCATCACAGAATGAGGCGTAGACTAAATAAATAAAGTGTTCATATTATTTGAAACAAATATTTATACAAGTTGTTTCAATTATGATGTACACTTGAAAATTATAACTAATAATGTTTACCACAAAAATGAGACGTAGACTAAATAAAAAATGTGTTTAAATTAGTTTAAACATGCTTTCATACTAGCTATTTCAAGTGTGTTGTGCACTTGAAAACTGTAACTAAGCCAAGATATGCTATGGTGCATTACGAAATCAAGATTAGTTTTGGCATCATGTTCAAATTTTAAATTTTAAAATTCAAATATTCGATCCAAACCGTTCAATATGATCTTCATATTGAAATCTTACTATAAAACAAATTTTTCATTTTTTAGAATTTTTTTACTATTTTTTAGAGGAGTGCAAAATGAGCCATATTGGATGGTCCAGAAATTAGTATATCAACAAAATTTCACACCCCTCTAAAATATAGTAAAAAAATGAAAAAATGAAAATTTTGGTCTCTAGTGAGATTTCAATATGGAGATCACATTGGACAGTTTTGGATCGATTGTTTCAAATTTTCTTATTTGAAATTTGAGTGTGATGCCAAAACTAATTATGGCTTCGTAATGCACCATAGCATTTTTTTCTTTCTCTATGGTACTTACGTAAGCACCAAGCTCCATCGTGCTTACGATCATGTCTCGAATATCAAAATGCAAATGACCGATCCGAACTGTTGAAAATGTTGTCCATACTAAAACCTACTTGGAAACCGATTTTTTATTTTTTGAATTTTTTTACTATTTTATCGGTTGAGTAGAAATTGGTTAAATTTGAGGTCTGTATATCATCAGATTACTCAATTTTTACCCATCCGATAAAATATTAAAAGTTGCAAAAAATAAAAAATTTGGTTTCCCAATAAATTTTAGTATGGACAACATTTTTCAAATGTTCAGATCGTCCATTTGCATTTTGATACTTAAGATGTGATCGTAAGTACAGTAGAGCCTGGTACTTATGTAAGTACCATAACCTGACTCTATATATATATATATCAAAGATTATTACGAGAAGAATTCAATTGTCCTTCAATTTGCGTGTTTTTATTGTGTTTTCAAATTACACCATTCATTATTTCTTCATAATTTTGTAGAGGATGTAGAGGGATGAATCTGTGATCTCTTTGAAGTTATTTAAATTAGTTGAGCTGTTTTGCTATTAGGGGTGCACAAAATACTCGTGACTCGCTCATGTTCGGCTCGCTAACAACTCGTTCGTTAACAGCTCGAGTGTTAACGAGCCGATCTCGAGCTGTGACAAGCTCGGCTCGTTTAAGTATCGAGATCTTAGCGAGTTAATCTGGATCGTCGAATTGATTACCACAATCTCTAAATAGATCATTACCATAGAGAATTTTCATGATTTTATAATTTTATTATTTTTTTAATTATTTTTTCATTTTTTTCTTGCAAACAAGCTACAAACGAGCCAGCTCGAGTTGAGAGTTTCAGCTCGTGACTCGTTAACAAACGAGCCGAGTTCGAGTTCGTCCCAGCTCGCTCGAGCTCGACTCGTTTACACCCCTATTTGCTATCACATAATTTGCAGAGCTAAATAATATTAATTATTGAAATTTGTTTTTTACGTATTAGTACGAGAAACCATTCACCTTAAATATTTACAGAGAAATTATGGATTGAATTGGAAATGTAACTTTTCATATGAAACGTTATCGAAACTCTTCTTATATCAATCAATACATGTGATATTTGCAAGATTTAAAACATAATCTGATTGTATGAGACTATCCATTTGAGGACCATCAATTAATGAAAAAACGTGCACGAGTCAAAATGAGAGTTCGGAAAATATGAATCGGTTTGGTGACTCATATGTGTGTTCAGGGACGGATTCAAGATTTTCGTCAGAAAGGAACAAGATCTATAATTTTTTTTAGTGAAGCAAAATGATGCATATTTTTAAATATACATGATTATTTTGCCAAAAAAATTGACAAATCGTAAATACACAGAGTTATTTTTCATTTTTTTTCCAGAGGAACACTCAATCGTACAAATACACAAGATTATTTTTCCATAGGATAATTGATCTATGTTTTTTTCCTATTGAAAATTAACCCTTTGTAATTTTCTATTTGTCAAAGTAAATGACTTAGTTACCCTTAATTTGACCCTATAGAAATAAATTAAGCAAATATCATTAAACGTACTATCTTAAAATTTCTGTTGACTCCGATTTTAAATGTTCAGTCTGATTTTAAAGAGTCGGTGTTAAAAACTGTTTCTGTGGTAGTGGTTGTTTACAAAAACAAGAAACAACATGCAGTACTCTCATAGTGATAAACTTTTGCAGTGATAAACAAAGAGAATGCATGCTGGACAAATTAAATACAGAACTTTTGTACTCGTACAGTCGTACTCTCAGAGTGATAAACTTTTTCAAACAGTAAACAGATAAATATGAACACCTATTCATTCGGCTAGCTGTACTGTACTGCATGAGACTATGAAAGAGAAGAATGCATGACACGGTGTATAGCACCCACAGTGGAGGAAACTGGAAAGCCATTATTGCTCACTCAACCAAACGCCATTTACTGAATTACATGATCATGCTCATGTCATCCATCCTCAACTCCTCAAGCGGTTCTTTTTTACTACAAATACAATTCAACATTTTTTGTCATTTTCTTCATTTTATTTACAGTGAAAGCATGGAGAAAATAAGTAAAACGTCTATTATATATTTTTTTTTGAGAAAAAAAGGAAAACGTCTATTTTAATTTCGAGTCTTTTTAGTACCTACCATTAATGACAGTTAAAAAAAGAATAAGGGATTATGAATAGGAGCTGATTTAGGATTTTCGTCAGAGAAATACAATATCTATAATTTTTTTCAGGAAGCAAAATGATGAACATTTTTAATGTGCATGGTTATTTTGCAAATTTTTTGACAAATCATATAAATACACAAGATTATTTTTAAAAAAAATCCAGAAGGACAACTCTTGATTATGAAGAGTGAAATAAGAAATAATAGAGAAAATATATGTAACTTTAAGTACCATTCTTCACAAAGTCGTCGCAATAACCCCATTCAATTACCACCAACGTCTAGTGAAATTGGTTAAGGCATTAGACCTCTATAGGGGAAGTTCACGTTTGTGGCAACTTTTCAGGAGGGTTCAAATTTATTTTCTGATTTGTTTGTGGATGTGTATTGTAAGCCTACGGACAGTGAATCAAAAATAAAAAATTAACCCCATTCAATTTCTTACACAAAAAAATATACACATAAAAATAAATAATGAGGAGCTCACATAACAATGGTTATGTTCTCCATATTGAAAATATATTATCATATAAGTTTGAAAAAATCAAACAAAATAAATATATTTTTAAACTTATAAATTCACCATGCTTTAGATTTCACACAAATCAAATGTCATTTCATACTCCATCAAATATTATTAAGTGCGATCAATTACAAAACTTATATAACTTAATGCCAAAAGATACTCATTTTATATGAACTTGCCACATGATCAATCAATAAGTGTAAACATGTCTATAAATGTTTTATTTTTTTTATTTTTTTTAAAACTGTCAAAATAATCCAATATCATGTGATGCCCTATAACATAATACATTTTTTTACCAGGACAAAAGGAATTTCCACAACTTGCACGAGCCACATTAAATTTACAGACCCATTATACGAATATTTTCAAGTACACGATTTATTCTATCGATTTTTTTTTAATCATTGCTCAAACCGCCAAAATATATATATTAAATAATTATATAGACACATTTGATCGTGTCAAAATAAACACTTACCAATTATTTTATATATATAGTTTTGACTATGTCAAAATAAACACTTGCATTTGCATATCTCTTACATGTAAAATTATCCAAAAGTAATTGAAGGTAAAGACTTTAATAAGAAGCTATTATAGTATTATATACAATAAAAAAAAATATAAAGCAAGTTGCAATTCCTTTCAACACGGATAACTGACATGAGAATAGATGTCAGAATATGCGTTCCTTTTCTTATTTAAAAAGAGAAAAGAAATGAAGAGAATGCTTTAATTAACTTCGGATACCTAATATTAAAAAGCTGGTGAACACGTGGCGATGCCAGATTAAAAGTCAGGTCAGGTGGGAAATTCTTGCGTGATTCCATCTTAGAATAATTACAGCAAGTCGACTAAACAAAACAAAACAAAAAAAAAAACAGAGGAGAATTCTACTGCCAGAAGATTATTCGTCACAAAATTCCGTATAATCAAAATGTCAAATCTAAACAATATTTTAAAAAAAATATTGTGCTCTTAGAATTCTCCTCTTTTTATTTAGAGGTGCAGAATTCGATGTGATCCAAGAAATTTGTCCGATATGGCTCGATTTGAATCCGATTCGATTTGATATTTTGATAAAGTCAAATTATTTGGACCCGATCCGATCCGTGATGATCAGTAATTCGAGACGAAGCGACACATGAGCGACAGAGTCCGACCAGAACCGACCCGAGACGACCAGTAACCCGAAATGACGTGACACATGAGGACCCTAGCCCGACCCGATCCGAGACTACCCGTAACCCGAGATGAAGCGACATATGAGGACCCGAACCCGACCCGACCTGATACAACTTGTAAATTGATCTAATTATATTTTGCCCACATCATAACCTAATTTTACTAACAAATTAATATTAGAGAAAGTCAAGATTTACTAACACAATTCAATAACGCGATCCGATCTTTTCCGATTGAACTCAAAATAATACTTGAAGTTGTCGGTGTCGAACTCGACCCGACACTCAAAAAAGACCGATGCGATCGGAAACCCGACCTGACCTCGCCCGACCCGACCCATGAGCCATGACCCGAAAGTTGTCGACACATGACAACTCGCAACCCAACCCGAACTCATCCGATCTGACCCCAACTCGACTATTATAGACAGTCAAACCAACCCGACCAGAACCCGCCCAACCGATCCGACTCGCCACCTCTACTTTTATCCAAAGAAAAAAGGATAAAAGTTGAATAACGTTGACGCCATTTAATTTGTGCTTGGTTTTGGAGTGTGACAACATCATTGCATCATCTTACTGTTTAAAGTTTTCACAAGAATGTATATATACAAAAACGGAATTAGAAATCCATCCTAGTTACATATTCTAAAACTTATTTTTTAGATTTAATTTTAAACTCAACTTTTATTAGATTGAAGATTGACTTTCATTTATCATAAGAGTACTACTGTACTATGCAAACGATATCCTCTGCACTAATTTTTTATGAGTGTTCTTTGCTTTCATTAATCTGAATCGTTGAATTAGATCTGAACGGATCTGATTTTATAATACAAAAACTTTTCTGAATCATATAATTATCGGTCAAACGTTCAGAACTAATTAGACAATCCAAATTAGTGGATGCAGAAAACAACCACACAAAAAATGCGTGCAGAAGATACAGTTCCTATGAAGATACGGCTCCTGTACTATGATTGGCAAAACAAATTGCAAAAGGGAAGCGCTCTCAAGTCCTATTTATCTTTGTGCATCGGGATTGAGATCATCTGCTTTTTTTGTTGAAAAGTATTTTTTTATTTTCTTAACCCATATCGTTGATGTATTCAACAAGATCAGATTATACAAAAATTTAGCTTTTAAATCCGTTCGTCTATTTTGATCCGATGACGTACAATTAAGTAGTAAAACTCTCCTTTTAGTTTTGGGGTGAGAGGACATGTTGCTGTCAAGTTCTATTTAGTGAAGTGATAAGACATAAAATTTTCCCAAAATTGATTTGAAATTTAAACTTTTGTAGAAATATTTTTAGAAAAAATATTTCAAATTTATTTTTTAGTTTATTTATGAGTGTGTTGTACGATGAATAAAAAAACAACATGAGATGCATGTCCAAAATTAAAAAAATATTTATTCACGCGGTGCAACCGACCAACGATTTTTTTTGTAGTGGGGCCCATACCGCCGGGCCGACATTACCACATTAGCCACTAAAAGTTTCTCTTTTTCTTCTTTCTTTCTAATTTTTCTATGTTTGTTAGTTGTTACCTTGTTATCTCCTAATCAAGTGGTCATTGCTAATAGCCTAATACTTAACACAAATACGACAAATTAGGGAATTACATAGGTGCTCAAAATTGTCAGATTTATGACACATCCAATCTAGCCAGTGGCAAAAAAACACTGCTCATGATGCATTGTAGTTCACAGTTTTTCTTTTTTTTCTCAAAAAGAAAAAAAAGGCTTACAGTTTTATATAAAAAAATCTAACATTCTAATTCATTTTAAAAAGTCCCTTGAGCTGTCAAACACATGTTTTATTGCTTAAAATTGTTTAAAATTCTTAAATTCATTTATTGCATAATTGATTTTTCCCTCGGTAGAAAATAATTTTTGTACATTAAAAAAGTTTAATTTTATATTTTTCTAACAAAAAAAGGCAAATATTTAACAGACAATTTATGAACGAATTTCGTGAGTAATAATTAGCAATCTTCAAAATATTAATAGTGTATAATTAAATAAAAATAATGTCTATTTTTTGTGAGTTTATAGACAATGCATGATATTAATAAAAATAGTTTTGTCAAACCATCAGTGCAGAAGAAAGTGATATGTACCAACTATTTCATGGGTTAATTGTTAAATAAAAAATTATATATATGATAATTTCTTTAACCATTATTTAATTATATAATGTCTATTATAATGACAAGAATATTTTTTGTACTATTTTGTTTGGTGTTGTCTTGACTAATAATATATATATATATGAGCAAGCCTAAAATAATATGCATAAGACACTCCCTTCCGTCCTATGCATATATATAACTCAATAAATTGATATTTAAGTTGCTCAATACATTCTTCATATCGAAATATTGGAAATCAAATTTCGTGATTTTTAGAATTTTTTTGTTATTTTTTAAAGATTTGAAGCACTCTTTATTAAAGGAGGGAGCTTTTATACCGGACCTTAACAATGAACAACTATTAAAGATCACTTTCTATAGAGAACCTTACGAATGAACAACTATTAAAGGTTATTCTCTATAACGAACCTTACGAATGAACAACTATTAAATGTGGCTTTTTATATTTCCTGTTAGGTAAGATTCGGTATTAAAAGTGTAGCAAAAATAAAAAAGCTGGTAGATTTGACAGAAATTAATTGCGAGGCTGACATATTTGACAAGTGTTTTTACAAATATGCCCTTTTATAAAATGTAACTTTTTTGCAAATATGCCCTTTTATAATTTTTTCATTTATTGTTGTAAAATTTGACATTAATTGCTGACTTTTCATTTATTGATGTAATTTAATTTTTTTTTGCAAATATGCTCGGATGTTAAAAAAATCTTACCAATAGCCTAATATTATTTTTACAACAAAAATTTGAGATGCAAAATTTACAGTAAAAACTTAAATCTCATAAATGAATAATTTCAAGAAGCAACAAAATACTTAAATGAATAAATAAATCTAGCAAAAAAAATATTTGAAGGAGCAAAATTAGAGAAGAAAGAAATCTATGAGAAGAAAAAAATGAGGAAGATATCAGTTGGTATTTATAGAGAGAGAAAAATACGAAGAGAAAACTATAGGCTTGATTTGTGAGAATTATGTGTTTGTTTGGAGTATTGAATTGAGAAGACTGAACAGTTGGATTGAGAAGAAATGGTGATCCATGAGAAGAGAGTTCATTGGTCCTATTCATTTTATAATGGTTGCATTGGAGAATCCAATATTAAAAGTTTTTATACTGGCTCCTTTTTAGTAGCCGCTATTAAAAGGTGAGTTTTTATATATGCTGAAATTAACACCCGTTACTAAAAGTTCTTATATCGGATTTTTCCAAGCACCCTTTATTAAAAGGTGAACTTTTATAGCAGCTGAACCTAACACTCGCTATTAAAATCTCCCAATTGCATCCTATGCATCTTTTATAGTCCATTTTTGTTAAGATCCGGTATTAAATGTTTTAACTGAATTTCGGAATTGTCACTGGACCATTTTATAAAATGAGGAGTATAATAGTTCGTTTCTGTAGTATTGTCAGTCGATCTGTGTCGGTCTGGTCCAGTCTCAAGTGATTCGATATGATTTTATCATGTTTTATGTCCAAATTTGTTCTTAATGCTTCTAACTTGTTCTAATTTACTATGAGTCTACGTTGAATTAAATATATAGAGCTGATACATAGATACCATATTTGATACCAACTATTGATATCGATTTTATTATGCACATTTAGTTGTGTTATCATGCACATTATTTGAGTTATAATGCATGCTATTTTTTGTGCCGAAATAGTTATATATGTTATCAATTTTATTATTTACCTTTAGTGGAGGTATCATGCACATTATTTTAGTTATTATGCACGTTATTTTTTGTATTGAAATAGTTATACATGTTATTTTTTTGTACTTAAATAGTTATGGTATAGCATGCATAATAACTCAAATAATGTGCAGTATAACTCAATTAAAGATGCATAATAAAATCGGTATCAATAGTTGGTATCAAATGTGGTATTTACGAAACATTATCCTTAAATATAATCTGTTTACGAACAATGAAATATTTTTTTTTATTTTCTATATATTTTCGATCCAAAATCGATTAAAATACATATATATATTTTATAAAGTAAATAACATTGCATTAAATTTTGATTACTTGCACAAAACATTAATCATGACAATATCAAATATAAATTATAACACAAAATTCAACAAAATATTATAAATCCGAGCAATCTCTCCCTGCAAAAATTGCCAAGTTGCTATATTACTACATAACTACACAATAATGCATGTGGATGTTGAAGTATCAAACTACTTAGTAATCCAGTGATAAAATAATTGCATATTCTCCTCCAGCAAAACATCATTCAATTATACTCCGTGATTTTCTATTGAATTCTTCTTCTGTCTGATACTCAAAATAATAAGAATTACATCTATTACTCTACTTTCAAACATTTGACAGTCATAGTTCTACTTTTCTGCGTTTTGCATTCATATGTGCTTTCTAGACACACTCGTTCAGAAATAGAAGTCACTCGAGTTGACGAAGCAAAAAAATATCTAATACTTTTGAAATATGCGTTCACGTCTAAATGCATAGTTTGAACGTGCATCCAAAACGCCGCGTTCCGACGTGAACGCAGATAGAAATTTTGCACTATACTTAATCATTTTTGTCGTTTGTTTTTTTTACATGCATTATTCTGAACGCTAGAAAATTAAGATCATGAATGCCAATTTTTTTAAATTAGAATCGCGAATGTCATTTTTCTATTTTGAGGGTCAAAAAAAGTTTCTTTCCTATTATATAAGGAAGCTTTTCAGAGGATATTGAAAAAGCAAAACACAACAAAAATAAAAAGCAAGAATTGTCGAATCCAATAGCAGATAACAAATACCAATGGAATATCGCCGAATCATACACCGACCCACCACATGATTTAGCTGGCTTCTCTGGAATTTTCTGGTTGACAGAGTACAGAATCATGCACAGATTGGAAATTAGGGCTAATTATAGCTTATAGGTGACTAGATAGGATTATTTATGGGACAACAAACGATACGGGGATGAAGTTAATTACAATAAATATTGTTTTTCGTGGTAATGCAGTTCGTTAAGTAATCTATAACTCTGAACCTGATTCTCTGTCGCGCAGCAGTAACAGACGTCCAATATTTCTTGCGCTGTAGGTAACGGATGGCTCAGATTTGATTCAGGGGAGTCTGATATTATAAAGTTTAGCTTGCACGAATCTCAATGCAAATCAAAAACTGAAATTTACCACGCAACACGCACGATGTTTGTGCTGCGCGATAGAAGATCTGGTTTGCTATAACTCAGCCACTCAGGCACAGCTACAAGTAATGTGGTTCATGTGTATCATTATAATTTTTGCCCCATACCTTATATGATGTTTGATTTGATTAAAGAGACCACTACTGGTTAAGTGGTTATAGTCATAATTTTGATAATCAGTAGGCACACAGTTTTGAAAATAATATGCCTAGCTTAATATATTTAAATTGAAGAATAAAAAAATATTAGCAAACGTGATAGAAATTAATTGTATGAATTCATATTTCTTTCAAAAAGTACACAAATAATATTACTACTGTTGTGGTTATTATTTATTATCTTTTTGCTTGACTGAATTTTCTAAGCACTATTCTCAATCCTCAATTTATGAAGGTTTAAATACCATAGATGATAGAGCTTCGCTATGGATTATGGTACTTCGCTTTCGTATCTCCAATTTTGATATCCAATCGATTTGAAACGGTGAACTTGATTTTCATATTAAAATCTAGCTCTTTGGAGATTAAATTATATATTTTTTAGATTTCTTTTACTATATTTTAAGAAGTGAAAATTTGGTTAACCTGGTGATTTATAAATCATCTAATATAAGTGATTTTTCATCTCTTTAAAAAATAGTAAATTTTTTTTTTAAAATATAAAATTCGCTCTCCAAGGAGATTTTAATATGGAGACCAAGTGCAACGATACAGATCGATCATTTGAATTTCGAAATTGTAGATACGACAATGAAGTAACGCGTGAGTGAAGCTTTGTGAAGTACCATAGCTCAGCTCTAGATTATATCTCATTTGAAAACAATGGTAATCTACAGCTGCTACAGCTTGTTGAACATTCACATTCTGTGAAAATTGTACCTCTGATAATTGTAGAGGAAGCAGCTTTTTTTGTTAATTATGAAAATGATACTCATAAAAGTAGTCAAGTGGTTGAAGTTTTTCGATTGAATGGTAAGAACGGTAGAAAACTATAGTGCGACACTTGATTTCATTGTCGAATGATAGATTTTCTATCGTTCGACGATTACTTTTCTTTTTGTTGGTTTTGAACATTTAATCACGATTTTGACTATGCGTTGAAATTAATTACAATTTTGACCATATATAGCTAAACATTCTGACCATTTAATTATAATTTGTCTTTTTATTTTCAGTTCGCACCAACTGCAGTATATATTAATTTCTATTTTCATATTATCAATCTGAGTGGATATAATTTAAAAAAAAAGTTTGATCAAAATCATAATTAAATTTTCAAAAACTTTTGCTACTTATCGTCACAATTTACTTTTCTATACATTAAAGTTGTAAATAATTTTTGGAACAAAAGTAAAATGCTCCTGAACATTAAAAAAACTCACGTACATCAATTTAAACAAAAAATCGAACAATAATTTTTCTACCATTTTGAACATTCAGCCGAAAACCATTTTCATAAATTACAAAAAAAATCTGAAAAACAAGTACGTGAGTAGCGAATAGAAAGCGAAGAAGAAAATAACATCTGCACGTGGTCCCCACTCCCCAGTATATATTTATTATATTTTATAATTATCATTTATCAATCAACCTGATGCTTGATGCTTCCAGCTCTGTCTCTGTTGTTATTAGCTCATCCAATGCAGATGCTTCTACCTCCTTCGCTGCTACGCCGCTCCAACTATTCCCCAATGCTCCTTCCTCTATACTTCGCTGTTACGTCGCTCCAACTATTCGTGGTACTATTCTCCATAATTTTTCCCAGTTTTGTAGGCTGTAGCCTGTAGGCATTACAATAGCACCGGCACCGCCTCAGCATCTGAAGCCACAAAAAAAACTGACACGTGTAGTACCCCTATAGGCTGACCGTAGGTTGCTTTGCTTCTAAGTTCTAAGTCAATTTTTGCACGCACTGAGAGATGCTAGATAGAATGATATAATTATTGATTGAAACCGCTATTTTGCATTAAAAAATAAAACGAAGTCGAAAACGAAGGGGAGATAGAAACCCAATAATGATTGAAATTCTCATCTTCAATTTTAATTTTGTCCTTTCTTAAAATTTCATTAAAACTTTGAGCGACTTCTGATTAGAAGCGGATTCATAATTTTTGTCAGAATGATTCAAAATTTATTTTTTTCAGGGTGATTTAAAATAGTGCATATTTTTCAAAATTTTCAAAATTATAGCATATTATTTTAAAAAAAATTCAAATATATGATTAATTTCGCAAAAACAATTTACAGTGGGTCAACTGACCCACTCTGCTTCTGTGTAGGTCCGCCCCTACTTCTAGTTCTTGGTGTAGAAGAAGTACACATATTTGCTTTTTCAGGAGAAAATATTTGTGAAATGTCGTCGTATTGGAAAACATCACAGGATCAAAATTTCTATGATCATAATCGGATTTTAAATCTGTGACGACTAGAAAAGGCGATGGAATGTAAATCTGTTTGAAAGAAAGAAAGAAAGAAACAAACAGAATGAGGCTGTCAATTGTGCATTGCTGGAATAAATGTATTAATTATTGTAATCAATCATCAAAATTAATAGGATGACAACGAAGCTTATTTAACGAGATCCAAATAAAATTCCAATTATTCAATTTAATATCTCGAAATTAATATTGCTGTGCCTTCTCATCAGATAAAAACAGATTCTTAATTAATTGTTCTTACTTCTATAAGTTCTTAATTGTTGTTGATTAATTGTATATAAGCGATCCAATTATATTTTTTCCTGTGGAAAAGAAAACCCTATTCAATTGTCAAAAAATCAAAACATTAGACATATTATAAGAAATAGGGTTGTTTTTTTTTTTGTATTTTTCCCAAAAATAAAAAAATTAAATTTGAAAAGTTAAAATTTCAAATGAGATAATGTTACCCTGTAAAAAAATATAGAAATTGATCTAACAAATGTTTGCTACATGAAATAATTAATTTTATGCCTTGAATCAGGTTTGTTTTTTTTACATGAATGACCACTTATTAGTAGAACGGTTACAATAAATTTCAGTCGATATATGCTTAAATATAATAATAATTAATAGTTGAACCAATTATAATAAAAAAAAATGATTGATAATTACTTGATATGTCTTAGAAATTTCGAAGGTAAACTACATTTACTTAGTATCAATATATACACTGCATAGCTCATGGTATAAGATTTTAAAAAACTATTTATAAAACTATCAAGATAAATATATTAGGATTTATTCAAACTAAAAGTATCTATATTTCATTTTTAAATACCCTTTTTATTTCCCCCTTAACATACTCCTTTCACAATTTCTTATTCCCCAAAGCATCTCTATCCAAACTACAAAGCAGAATAAATATATACTCCAAAAATAATGGAATTTCAATAAATTAAATTAAATTAAATTAGGCATTTTAGTTATCTATTGCAAAGAATAACACCCTCTTTTGCTCCGTGTATTCGTCTTGGCGTAGTACATATATTTTGACATAAACAATCATTTTTAACTATTTTTAAATGCAGTTTGCCTATTTAAATATATTAATTCCCAAAAGATCAGGTTTTAGACTTTTAGCCCCAAAATTTCTAAGAAATTCAATTGATCCTGAGCTTCCATTTATACTACTTTGGTTCTAAAAGGTATTTTGAAACAAATTGTTGGTCACTTTAAATTTAGAAAAATTAAATTTATCCTTCAACTTCTTTCAAATTAACCCAATACCTTTCCAACTTAATTCCTCTATAAAAAATGAAGAACAATTTTAGTGCAACATAAGTTCCAAGACCAATTTGACATCTTTCCAAAAGTCCAAATATTTCTTCACCAAAGTTAATAATTAATTTGATATAAATGTAGATGCAGAGTTTAAGGTGAATGATTGAATAATTAAGAACCAAATCTCAGAGTACAAATTAAAATGAAACAGAATTCTTTGGGCACCTTTAATATTGTCATTTATTATCAATTCAAGAAATTATAGAATCTGTTGAAAATAATTTTAATATTTAAAGTTATTCCAAAAAAATCAGTTTTGTTAATTAAGTTACACCTAATGCTATTATTCTTGAGAAATTATTCGATGCCACAAGTTTTTTGTGCCAAATATGCCACCAACTCACTTTTTTATTTATATTTTAAAATTTGAAGTTCAAATGAAAAATCCAAACCATCGATATTCATTTAAATAAGAGATGCATCTACATGTAGTTTTATAGTTTTTTGAGTTAATTTAATGCTTGATCCCGGTCAACTTATGAATATATTAATATTAATTCATCATAATTAACTAAATTTATTAATTTGTTGATCCTACATCAAGCATCAAATGAATTAAAAAAATATAAAAATACATGTAGATGCATCTCTTCTTGAAACTAATAATATAAATGATTTGAATTTCTCATTTTCAACTTAATTCTGAAATATCAATACAAAATGAGTTGGTATTTGTGGCACAATAAAATAACGACATTATCGTTCTTTCTCATTATTCTTCTTTTGATAAAATTTCTCATTATTGTTGCCCAAGGGCATTTCGAATAGAAAAAAATTAAGTAGACCAATTGTCTGTTTTCTTCTCTTTTTTTTTTGCAAAAAAGAAGAAGAAGAATGTAATGCATGAATTGTGACATTTTACAAAATTCTCCCTCAATACAAGTCTATTTCTTATCGGCGACCAAGTCTAGGATGTCTCATCCCTTAATTAATTGTTTTACTCGATGACTTGTGAATTTTAGGTTATAATTTTGAAGTTAACCCTTAGGTAAATTGGATATCAATAAACGTTTCAAATTTTAGATGTCGTATTATGTCGTATTTTTTCGGAAGAAACATCGTGAAGTATTTATTTGAATCAAATTTTACGTATCTAGAAGTATTTATTTTTTCATAAATCAATTTTTTTTGAATCAAATTTTACGTAAAATTATGTAAATTGAGAAAAAATGGATAAGATTCGGATTAATAATCTTTTGTGAAGAAATGAAAAATATTTTTGTCCGATTAATTAAAAAATCAAAAATGTTTTTATAGATATCTAATTGTGATAATTAAGTAGCAATTCTGCCTATAATTCATTTTTTTTTTGAGAAGAAGACTATTTCCTTCCTATAATATCTTCTTATTTACATCCAATATGGCGAGAAATTTGGAGCTAGTATAAGAGTAAATTTAGGAACAAAAAGTAAAAAATAAATAAAATTGATTTCAAGTTTGAGGCTGAATTATGGCTTCCTTGTTCTCTTTCGACATGGAACTATGGAAAAATCAATTCAAAGTTTTATTGATATTTATGTTTTGACTAAGACCAGTAGTGAAGCACTAATTAAGATCTCTATGCTATCAATTTTTAAACATGTTTAATTAATTTTAAATTTTGATTTATCATGGCAAAATCTTTTGGAATACAAAAAATATCATTTTAGAGGCTTTTAGTTTTAGTTTTGAATTTTTGAAAGTCGCCTATTTTCATGTATAAGCATTGATTACTATACTAATATTTTGTTGTCATTTCTTTTAAAATTCTAAACAAACACTTAAATACCCCAAAAATAAAAAATTATATTACATAATATTATGGTATAAATTTTGAGAAAAACATGGCTACTCCACTAGCTGAGTACACCTGCATACTCCAGCTAGTGGTGATTGGTGAAATTAAATCTAGAAAATTGAAAATGTAAAATTATTATATATTATTATGAGATACAATGCATGTGACTCGTGAAGTTGGATACACCGAATACTCCGATAGAATATGCAAGTTTTTCCCATAAGTTTTTTATTGAGCATGATAAATTAAAATTTAAAAATAATTAAGTATGTTTTTTAAGAGCACAAGAAGCTTTGATATACTTAAAAGCACATTAGATTTGTGTTTTATGGGAGGTACAAAATCAGGGAAGTTTGCACAGCTCAAAATGTGTCCAATTTTCCCAAATATAGTGAGCTTCCATGCCGAAATTTTTTTAAATAACCAAAATAAATAGTAAAATAATCAAAATAGCAAAATTATACCCGAATTCACAAATCTGGCCATTTCGAAGTCACAACTTTCGCCGTAACTCCGGAATCACAGACTCCAGCAGAACTCCGCCATCATAGATTCCGGAGTTATGGCAGAATCCGTGATTCCGGAGTTATGGAGTAAGCTAGGATTCTGGAGTTTTGGCACAATTTTTGTTTACGGATTAATTTCTGTCTTTTTAAAGACAACCGAGAGAGAAGAGTGAGGAGTGAGGGGTGAAGTATTTCAAAGAAAAAATAGAGAAATATCGTCGTGAAGGTTTTACAAAATTTACTTTCTGCTGCTAAATTATTTCAGGTATTATTTTATTTTTAATTACATTGTAAAAATTTGTAAAGTAAAAATTTGAATTAGTGTAAATTAATTTAGAACTGTTATAATTGTAGTTGATTTATGTACTTATTTCGTAATTTTTGAACTATTAGTATATTATTAATTGCGAAATTTATACAGTTGGAGTGAAGAAAAATGATTCCAATTTCCATGTATATGGATGGTGAAACTCGAAATGGACCGTATGGTATGGAATATAGTTGTGATTCTAAATTTACTTTTCCGAGAAATGAAGAGAACCGGTATGATAATGTGAAAAATACAATATACAAATGGTTGGGGATATTTGAGAGTCAATATTCGCTAAATGTTGTTGCTCAATATAACACTGCGATCCCACCTGCTTATCATTTTTGTTTAATTCCCATTCGTGATGAGGTAGAGTGGCGAATGATATTGCAAATGGCACAATCATAAATGAATTGGAGATTTGTTGAATTATATGTTGATCTGGTGCCAAATGGGACAAATGAGAATCCCGATAATTTTGCTGGCACAAGTGAAAATATTGTTAACACGGATGAGGAGCCTCCGAGATTTAGTCATGACACAGTACCTTACAGCCCTGACCATACTCTTCATATCCCTCCCGCAAGACATTCACCAATTATTGATCTTAATGAGCCCATATCTAATATTCCTGAAGAGCATGAAGGCGATGACGATGAGAATATATTACCCGACGATCCCTTGGCAGAAAACCGTGTATTTAATTAAAAAATCAATTATAATGGACCATTAGTGAGTATCACATCAAAGAAAATATAGAGATTAAAACAGAAAGGAGTAGTGCGACGAGGCTAGTTATGGTTTGCAAAGATCAGAGGCATTTTTGGAGGTTGTATGATATATGTCCTAAAGGTAATCAGCATGACGCTCCCCCCAGTGAAGACCATAATTTCAATTAGTATGATTTACCTCGTCTAACGCTCGGTGAACATCCCAAGACAATGGAGGAGGGGGAGGAACGGTCTGAAGTAAATCATACTGTCTCATGACCCTATCTGGATAGTGATGTGAGACTATCCAAAATGAATGAGAGGAACTCTAGCCAACCAAACTCCCTGATCACGTAGTACACATGACGATGCAAGAGGGAGGAACGTAGTGTAGGGTGTCCACTCAACTTCACCCTCTTTCATCGCATTCAAAACATCTCGTGGATGTTTTCCTCCAACATTGTGAGGGTTGTCTTTCAACAAAGGTATGATTTCTATCCTCTTTTGGCCGACACACATTTAGGCGGGTCCAAGACCACAATTGCAATAACTCCATTGGACCCCAAATAGAACGAGGAGGCTTTCGAGCAGCAATCGATAATGCGCGATACAAGTATGCCAAAATGGCACCCCCCCCCCCAATTGTAAAGCATAGGTGGACTACTCAAATTCTCCAAAAACTGGAGATACATGGCCGGTACACTGTCTCCACTGGAGTCTGGAAACATGACAAAACCAAATAAATCTAGAATGTAAGCCCGAGTATGAAAATCTACCTGCTCTTGTGTGGGATTTTCCGGCATATTAGCGAACTCGCGCCGTAACCAATTCAAACTAAGATTGTAATTCGAAACCAGACGTTGTTGCTGTCCAGATCTCTTTGAAGCGCGACACCTCCACGCCTCATCTCCGGCCTCTCTACCCAGATACTGATGTACCACATGTCTCCAGTTGTTATCACAAATTCCGGTAACAACCGCACCGGTTATGGGTAGCCCCCATAGACAACTAACATCCTGTAGAGTGACAATCATTTCACCGATAGGCATGTGAAATGTGTGCGTCTCGGGCCTCCATCGCTCTACTAGTCCTGTATTCAATCCCTTATCTCTTCTCTTATGGTCCAACTCAGAAATATGATACAACTCCAATCTCTTCAATGTCGGACCACAACTCTCGTGATATGGTACGACATTGTCATGACAAATGCACTTTAAATCATCACTGCTCTGCAATATTTCAACAATATCCTGAAATATATATATATTACAAAAAATAAATATATTACTAATATATATATTACAAAAATAAATCATATCTTTTTTACGATCGCAATCTTGTGTTGGGTGACAAGCATCTGCAACAAGTCGAAAAAGGACTGGCAATCAGGAGGGAGAGAAGCAGTAGCCTCAAAGGTGCTAGGTTGAGAAGTGCTAGATCGAGAAAAACTACTTCTTCGAGGTCTCGTCATTTTAACAAAACAACCTTTCAATATAAAAGAACAACATAATCTAACAATTTCTAACAACTTACATAAATAAAATAACTATTTTTAACAATAAATTATATAATTTAACAATAATGTGAATTAATTAACTAATTTAACTATAATATAATCTTTAATCTAACAAATTTATCCAAACTAACTGATCGAACAATTACCTAAATTAAGTTAACAAAATTTCTACAAAAATCAACACAATTTCTACAAAATTTGTGATTTTCTAAATCAATTAACTAATTTAGCAATAATTTAATATTTAATATAACAAATTTATCTAAACTCACTAATCTAACAATGAAGTAACAATACTAACAATAACTTAACAAATTTATACAAAAATAAAAACAAATCTTACAAATTTGGTGAATTTCCATATTTTTCGAAAATAAAAAAATTAAAAAACCAGTTACAAGAGAGAGAGGTGATAACTCCGAAATATATCTCTAATCACACTAATCAGCAAAAATTCAACGATTTTGCTTCATGATTCACTCATCTAAGTTTTTAATTTTTAAAAATGGAGGAAGGCAGTGGGAGAAGAAGGGCGTCTCAGGTTTAAAGGCAAAATCCCGGAATCACAGAGGACGTCATAACTCTGAAATCAGGGTTTCCGGAGTTATGGGGAAGGAGCCGATTTCGGGGTTATGGGGATGGCCCAGGTTTCGGAGTTAGGTCGGATTTTCTGTTTTCGTCGTTATGTTGCTATCTGTGATTTCGGAATGGCCAGATTTGTGATTCCAGCTATAATTTTGCTATTTTGATTATTTTACAATTTATTTTGGTTAATTCAAAAAATTTCGGGCTTCCATGGTATTTTTGCAGATATCATGTGTTATACGTTAATATTATTTTTTTCTTGAGGGGAATATTTTGCCAAATCCCTATAATTAAAATTCTGAAACCAATGATTAGCGGATGATAGGATGAGGCCATGTGGGTCCCAACAAATATTTAGATGACCAATGATTTGCACTAAGTCGGTTGAGGGGCGGCATATTTTATTTTGATGTGATTTTGTTTTAAAAAAATAACCCATTTTTGAATTCCGGACTTCATCCTCCTATTTTGTCTATCCAAAATTTTCTTTGTATTTTATACAATAATTTTTTTCTGCATCATTTAATTGTAATCTCTGTTAGCAGTTTATTAAAAGTTCATTATCGTTCTAAAAATAATTTATTACCTAATTGATTTTTTTTCAAAAGTGCGAAGAATTCATCTTTTTTTTACTATAAATGATACAAAATATTTTATTGGCTGTTTTTGCATTTTTTTTTACTATAAATGACGCATCAAACACAAAATTATTTAGGGCTCAAATTTACGCGATTAAGTGTTTGTTGCATAAAATATTTTTTTATATTTGTAGGTATACAAAATAAACTTAGATTTTACATTATTTTTGTGTTTTGAGCATTTTGTCGGAATACTTAATCAAAACTAAAGATGAAATGCAAGAAGTATATGAGATATGAAGAACAAGCTTATTACGTGAAGATCAAAACTTTAAATTAGCTAGGTTACTATTTACTAATTTAGAATAATTAAAATTGACATTTGAAAGGAGCAAAAATATGCAAAAACATCCAATAGCGTACCTAACACTATATAGTGTTATAACACCATCTCTGAAGAAAAACGAGTTGGAAAATTGGCCAAGTCCAGAAAATACAGAGCATAGCATTATGTAATGCCATCTTGACGTTTTAACGCTATTTGTACAAAATCCAATACTTAATCAAATTTCCAGTTGAGGCTTTTCACAGAAGATAGCGTTATAACTGTAGAAAACCCAAGAAAAAGAAATTCCAACATTCAAATAATTTGTCGTTTTGTGTCATAACATTATAACGCTAGAGATAACGTTATAACGATATCCTGCAGTGGATTAGGTATTATTCTCTACAAAAGGAGGAGGTTGTTCTTTCCTATAAAGTTTTTGTCACTTTCAAACACAGAGTTTTCAACAGTCACCATTGTTAGTTAAAACTAAGTAATCAAATAGCTAAATTCTTTTGTTTCAAATCTCAAAGTTATTTGTTGTAAAAAGATCCAAATTCTTGTGAGAAATGATAGACCAATTCTACAATTTTCATTTATTTTCTCATCTAAGTGTGTAAGAGGGCAAAGTTCAACCTTGTACAAGATGCTTGTGTTTGGTGCATCGGCTCGATCTCGTTACTGCGTCAGGGTGTCGGAAGTCCCGCAGAGTAGGCTCGTCATAGCCGAACTTCGTTAAATCTCGGTGTCACGTGTGCTTGCTCACTTTGTGATTTCTCAACTCTTGTCTTTATCTTAATTGCTTTAGATCAATTGGTTGAGAAATTGCTTTAATTACTTTAGATTAAACTGTTCGAGTTGTTTGAATTGAATTTATTATTTACGCTTTCACAAATTTGAATAAAGTTAAGCCAAATCGATTGATTGCTTGAAATGATATAATTGTTGTGACTTGTAAATGTCATTAGAAATTGAATTATACACAATTTGCAAAAAGCATAAAATTTTAAATAATTCTATTCACCTCGCTATAGAATTCAACACTATTTACGTATGTGTTCAGCAAAACAATAATAATAATAATAATTAACAGAAGTTTCATTTAATATATATACATATACCCTCCATGTTTAACGAGAAAGGATATCATTATGTATAATTATCAATTATTAACAAACATGCATCAATCACATCAAAGTTGTACTAGCTATCAATAATGAACTAGTAAATCATCAATAACGAATCAATAATTAGTGTCGATTATATTTATATATGCAAATATGAGTCATGTGCGTTGTGAGATTGAAAATAATAATTCTACTGTAATAATAATAATAAGAGGTGGAGGCAAATGCCTCTATTTTTTTTCAAAATGCGTATCATTCATCAAGAAACAATTGATAATTGGATTTGACGGCTCAAAAATATTCTTGATGAATGATGTGAATTTTGAGCCAAAATGAAGGCACACAAAAAGTGGAGACATTGATCCTTCCTCTAATAATAATAATAATTATTATTATTATTGTTGTTGTTGTTGTTGTTAATATTAAAAAACAAATGACTTAAATTATTGATTTAAATAGTTGAACATGATATGTATATTTAAATCTCCATGAAATCAAATTTTAGATTTTTTTTAGAATTTTTTTACTTATTAAGAGAGGTGACAAATTAGTAGTTTTGGAGGGTTCAAAAATCGCTAGATCTATGAACATTTTTTATCCGAGATAAAATCTTTGAAAGTGTAAAATAATTATTTTTATCACCAAAAACAGTGTTTAAAAAATGACTGGCAAGACCGGCTAATCGTCCGATTAGTCGTAGTCGGTGGATAAATCGTCAGACATAATGTATGCGAAGGACATTGCAGATCTAAACAATTATTCAGGCACAAAAATCGATTAGTAGTCCGTCAAATCGATTAACCGCCTGGTTAGTCATAGTCAGTGGACAAACTGTTACGTATAGTGTATGCGAAGGGCATTGCGGATCTAAATAATTTATCAGATACAACTATCGACTAGTCATTCGCAAAAACCGACTAATCAACCTTCAAATTCTATCAATTAATATTTCAGATTGATTAGATAATAAATACGCATATATTCCATTTTCAAAATTACTAGAATTTCATGTGCGTATTTATTATTTCTTAAATAAAGTTAATAAATATTATATATAAATATGTAAATAATTTTATTTATTTGTACATATTAAAAATGAACTTCAAATCGTTCGTCTGAGTATAATTAACACTGATCGAAAAATCTACATCATCAATATACTTTGAATTGCCAATAAGTAATCTACGAGGAGCTGTAACTTGAAGCATTGCGTTGACTGAAACATCAATTCATTTTCCTATTTTCCTTTTTTCACTCAGATTGTCTACATTTTAAGTATGATGAATTAATTTCGGTGGAAGCATACCAAAATATACATCTTTTTTCTTTTCTCATTGATCTAAAATCTATACACCGATTTTTTTAAATAATAATATTAATATATCAATTAATCAATTTTATTACATGCTTACAAAGATGTGTCTGATAAGCGAAACATTTAACCCCAGATAAAAATATTGATTTTTAGTACATGAACATATTTGATTTGTAAGAGTTGGATTCAACCGTGAGAAGAGATCACTTGATGATGTTTTTTTGATAAAAATCACTTGATAATGTTTATTTTGACAATCTTGATAATGTAAATTTAAACTAATTTATAAGAATATTTAAAAATTTAAAATTATATAGGCGAATTTTTAAGCTCGTATATTAATTGTGTTTTTAATTTGACATGATTTAATTGTCATTTAATATTAATTCATTATGTCTCGTAAAAATTTAAACGTTAAAATATTGCATTAAACTTTATCAATTTTGTTGGAGTATGAAAAACACTCAAATGATTTGTGTATGACTTGACATGCATTTTTTTGGACATATAAGAATTCTCCAAAATCCCAACATCTATTACTAATGATTCTTAACAAAATGCAAACTTGTGTGCTCATAGAAAATTGAACCCATAAATTCATGGAAATCATTTTAGTTAGTTACCACTACACTAGTAAAATTTGCTGGGCATACTTTTTTTAAATTTGAAATAAACAATTGAATTTATTAATTTAGCATACAAAATGAAATTGCGATAGGTCCGTGGCAAAAAAAAAAAAGAAAAGAAAAGAAAAAAAAATGGTTCAAATAGTATACTAAACTAGCTGGAGCCAAATTAATGCACTTAAATTTTAGGCCATGGCTTCCAGAATTAACCCGAAATTGTATATAAGCTAGAACACTGTTTATGTATATTAACACTAACTAATAAAAAACTAATGCTAATTTTTTCTGTAAAATTACTTAAATTAAAAGATAATGTTTTCAGTCTTAACTTGCACTCAAAACAAACATGACATTGCATCTTATTGAACACAAAATCCGGATGAAAATTACCAACACTCGAACTCAATTTCTTCAAATTTAATAAAAAATTCAACAATTATGCAAGCCCCACTTCTATTTGTAGCTACCTACACTTACACTCCACATAAATACCCCCTGAAACCCCCCTTTTATTCACTCAACACATCACTCTAACACATCCTCTTGCAAATAGCAAGCTTTCTCCCAAGCACACCACAACTAAATCACCAAGCTCTTTCACAAAAATGGGAAAGGACGTAGAGATCGGAGTTGAGCCCGGTAGTTACAGCGTAAAGGACTACACCGACCCGCCTCCTGCCCCGCTCATTGACATGAAGGAATTGGGGAAGTGGTCCTTGTATCGTGCCGTTATTGCCGAGTTTATTGCCACGTTGCTGTTTTTGTATGTGACGGTTGCAACGGTGATCGGATACAGCCACCAGTCCGATGCAAAGGTTAATGGTACTGATGCTGCGTGCAGCGGCGTCGGGATATTGGGTATCGCCTGGGCCTTTGGAGGAATGATTTTCATCCTTGTTTACTGCACCGCCGGCATTTCTGGTGGGTCCCAAGTTTCAGTATACATGCATCTCTCTCTTTTCTATTAGACAAATAAAAGAAAATTTACAGTAATATATAGTTACTGTTTTACTAAAATTATACTGATTTGAAAAGTAGATACAAGAGCAGTGCACATTCTAGTACATCAAACTTACTGAAAATATAGTTATTTGTGTTAAAAGTTCTTATTTTTATTTTCATCAAGTAGGAAAAAAAGATTCTCTTTGCTTGTTTACCACAAATCCAAAAAAATTCCAATTTATTCCAGGAGTTACACTTTAATTTAGTAAACTTCAAGCGTGAATATATTTTGCCTTTTTACACAACCATGATTCAAATAGGATTGTCTAATGTCATAACTCTGCAATCAATTTTGTGGTCTTTACAACTACTTGTTATGATTTACAATTAAATCATAAGCTAATTAATCTATTCCATAAATTATTAATATATCAAAATTGATTCTTATATACAGGTGGCCACATCAACCCGGCGGTTACATTCGGGTTGTTCCTGGCCCGCAAGGTGTCCCTCGTACGAGCTATTCTCTACATCATTGCCCAGTGCTTGGGAGCCATATGCGGGGTCGGGCTTGTCAAGTCGTTCCAAAAGAGCTTCTATCATCGGTACGGTGGTGGTGCCAATGTGCTGGCTTCCGGCTACTCCAAGGGAACTGGCCTTGGGGCGGAGATCATCGGTACCTTCGTGCTTGTCTACACTGTTTTCTCCGCCACCGATCCGAAGCGCAATGCACGCGACTCGCATATTCCGGTAAGATTTATAGCTTGTTTGGAAAATTCACAACCCAAAAAGTTTGACAAAATTATGAAATGCCACAATAATTTGAATTGGAGTACAATTTGGAATGATTGGTGGTTTTCAATATTAAAACAGGAGGCTAGTTTTCAATAGCTTTCATTGTCACATAAATATAAAAGTTGTTATCATATTTTCCTTGCCTCATAAATATAGAACTAATTACTGCATCATCCGCAAATAATTATGAGATTCCGGATAAGTTCCATAATTTTAGTAAAACTAAAGCTACATTTCAACTAGTTATAAGGTCAATTAATCAATTAATCTCTAAACATTGCACTCATCTTTTAGATGCCTATGTTCAGGAACTCTGGTAACAGAATTCAGTTCCAACCAGTAATGGTCATTGGATTAGTTAAATTACTATTAATAGTGACATAAGCTTGTGTTAGTTAAAAATATGAAAAGAATAATCTGGTCTTTAGGTTCCTTTATTTCTACCTACTGCCACACACCTGTCCACCACAGAGAGCTACTTGCTGCACCTAAAATGGTTCAACGTGGCAACCTACGCTATCACTGACAATTATTGCAACAACAATTAATATGTCACATGTTCCAGACATAACAAAGGAAAAAGAATATTGCTTCACAGTAACATATATATACACGCATGCAAAATATGGTGACATGTTTAATTAAATTGAAGTGTAATATGTTTTAATTATTATAACCGCTAAGGTCTTTATATTTTTTCTTTTAAATAGAACACAAAAAAGAATGTGATAGTGGGGACAAAGAAAATTAATTTATATATCTTCTGTGGTACTTAATATGGCTTACAGCATTAATTGTGACAAACTGACAACCTCTACATGTAGAATTGTTAGCCCTTTTTAAAACTCCCATAGATGGAATTAAACCAAACATTCTGATGTAACCCATAACTACTTTGCATGAAATGTCAAAAATGGGAGGCGTTCCTATGAAAAAGGAGGATTAGGCGCGCACACACTGGATATCACTTGGTGCGTTTGAGCTTTTCATTTTAGAGGAATCTTTGAAAAAACAGCTATACTAACCTACAAAAATGTCCTTATATATATCTAGAATAACAACGACACAATAGATATAATGAAAATAAAAGATGATTAAATATTAAAAACTAGTATTATGATGGCCCCTAATTAATTATTAACATGGTGGTTTTATTTATTTTTGTACAGGTACTGGCACCACTTCCAATTGGATTTGCAGTGTTCATGGTGCATCTAGCCACCATTCCGATCACTGGTACCGGCATCAACCCTGCTAGGAGCTTTGGTGCAGCTGTTATCTTTGGCAGCGACAAGGCCTGGGATGATCAGGTACTAAACAAAGAACAATTTAAGGGGTTTATATAATGAATTTGTTAGCGTCAAATACAAAACGTTTAGCACTTTATCGCTACATACATTTTGATCTAAACAGTACTGAATTCTTTTTTGAGCAACCGTCTCTCTCTTTTTAGCAACCCTGTTTTATCTTCTTTTTTGAGAAAACCTGTTCGTTTTCCTCTCTTTTTAGAAATCGTATCTGCTGGTCTTATTGAGCAAGAGCAGGATCCTGCTCTTCTAATCTAGACCGTTCAAATTTCAGATCTAAAACTATAAAATATACAGTCTTCCTGATTTCCATCTGTGGACGGTTCGATTAAAATTGGACGGTTCAAATCAGAAGAGCAGAATCCTGTTCTTGCTCAATAAGAGCAGCAGATACGGATCCCTCTTTTTATGTATAAAAAAATAGCCAGCTTTATTGGGACAAAACTGTATTGCGGGCCAGAGTTATCCACTTATATCCAAGTTGTAAAGACCCACAGAAAGATGGCCCATTAAAGACCCAATTTTGTGATATAAATAAAATGTATACATCATGTCATGCATTTAATGCCCCATATCATATGTACAGTAAGAATTTCTTTTTCCATGCGCGTCACTTTACCAAAAACATGTGAGAGTATCATCATTTTGCTTGCATGAATATGCCTTCATGTAAGGATGATAAGGACATTTCCTTGAACATCCATGATTAAGAACTCGATGCAAATAAAATTCTTATTTTTTTAACTGATATTTAATCCATTCCATAACGCACTACTCCAAACAAGTGAAACTGATTATATATTACTGATACATTTTGTGCTTCAACAATTGCAGTGGATCTTTTGGGTGGGTCCATTTATTGGTGCGGCCATTGCGGCGATCTACCACCAGTTTGTTCTCCGCGCTGGTGCTATCAAGGCTCTGGGATCGTTCCGTAGCAATGCATAAGTTTCTGAGAGAGGAAAAAGGAGGCGACCGGTGGCACTTGGAACTGTAGATAATTTCATAAAAAGAGAGACACTTCTAAGTTATTTGCTCTTATTGAAGGCCTTTTGCTTAATTTATCTACTCTACTTTGCATATGATGTTGTAGTTGTAGTTTCTGTTGCCAAGTTACTGTTTACTATGTACCGTTTTATCCTACCGTTTAAACATGTGCTTAGTCGCTTAGAGTGTCTTTCTCAATCTTCTCTTGATTCTTACAACATTAATTTCCATTTCTCAGTGGAAATTGTGGAATAAATCTTCCATGCAGGATAAATGCTAAAAATGAATGGAAGGGATAAAAGGACCGACAAATAACAGTCACAGAAATAAAGGGATGATAAGCTGACTTATACGACACCAGTAATGTACTTCAACAATAACACCTACAAAATTTTCATGTCCTCAGCTACAGGAACAAATTTAAGATTTTTGTTAGGGTGGCTCAAAATATAGTACATATTTTTTTAAAAAATTTAAATTGTAAACATAATTTTAAAAAAAGTATTTCAAATACACGATTAATTTTGAAAATTTTATTATTAAAGTAGATTAGTTGATCCATCCTACTCTCACGCGGCTCCACTGCTCAGCTATACTTGTCAATTGACTGTCCGACCTGCCAGTACATTGTTCCTGAAAGTGTTACATCTTTTCCTATTTTGGGTGGTTGAAAGCACTGGTGATGATGTTATGGCTCATACTTCATTAAAATCACACCCAAAAGCACTGGTGCTGATGTTGATGGCTATAATTTACGACTGTATTTGTCAATTAGCTAATCATCCCTCTTCTTTCCCAAAAGTAAACAAAGAACTCACTTTTGGGTGGTTGAAAGTTGAAACATGAAAGCACTGGTGCTGATGTTGTGATATAATTTAGTTTATTATTTGCTTAACTATTAAAAAAATAAATAAACTACCAAATGAAGATATCAGTAAGGATTCGTATTTTATTTTTCTTATTTCTTTTAGTAACATGCACAACACCTACTATGAATTGATCAATCAAGCAGGTTTGTATGGTTTATTAGATTTTCTTTTTCGTTTGCAAATCTGAGATGCGTCTTGTTCAGATTGTTTTCAACATAGATGCCTTGAAGCTGTTGTCCCACAAAGGGATACACTATCCAGCCGCAGTATAACCTGTTTGAATTTGGGCTTAGATTTTGTTCAATTGGTATACTGTACAAGTTATTCGACCTGTTTGAATTTGCTGTGCTGAAAAAAGCCTTCTTTCTTTTTTTCTTTCCTGGAAATTAGCCCGTAGGAAAATGCATGAAATAGGATGCTCAAACATTACTGGAGTCTATATAAATTAATGTCCATTATGAAAAGGCATCAGTACGCCGAGCCCAAAATGATAATACCCATTACAATTTTCTTCCCTTAAGATGCACACAAATGCAACTGGTACACTGCCCGAGTAGAGTTGTGACAGTATAATCTCCTGTCATGCTCTTTATTACTCATGGGCTCATGGCAGTATGAAAATTTCATGGTTCAATTCCATTTCATTCATGACATGGATTGCTTTGAAAGATGATGTAAGCAGTTCCACACTCATTATTCAAAACATACTGCACCAAAACCTCCTGACAATTAGAATCACAGTTTCTCAAGTAGGCAGGTCGACCTTATTGTGTTTACTGTGACAGATTCTATGACTGATCATATTATTATTACTTTACTCTATATTATTGTCTAACATTTCAATGAACAGTGGCATTTTTTTTTTCGCAGCATTTTTTGCCACGCGTCGCGGTTTGTTCTAAATTTTCTTTCACTTTGGTCAGTCAAACAAACATGCCTTATGTAAGTGCTCAATTGAAGATCGGTAAACCAAGGCTGCCAAGTTGAAGTGTTCGAATAAGTTGCCCCAGAGTCGAACAGTGTTTTTTTTTTTTTTGCTGCCACGTATTTTTTTGGTTGCTGCCACGTATCGTTGAGGAGACCTTTTGCATGGATTTCATTGTTGGCAGAAATGGGAACAAATGTGAACTGTAAACTGTTTCTCATACAAGCAATTAAAGCGTAGATAACGACTATTATAATTTCATGTCATCCTGAAGAAATCTATTACGCAACTTCTCCTTTGTTCCTTATTATTACACAATTAATTATTCCAAAATTTGAAGACAATAGAAGTTTATGTTATAATTTCATTATTGGGAGAATAATAAAATTATAACAGTCAACGAAAGTGAAAATAATTTGGTTTTCATAATGTTTCGATCTTGAACTGTGAGATATATCTAATCTAATACACTCATGACGTAACATTCGCGCACTGTTCATTGCTATAGTAAAACCACTGTTTTCATTGTTCATTGTTCATGCCGCAACAATACATTCAGGATTTTTTAATTTTTTTCCGTCGGAAATAAAATTACTGTTCACCGCTACAGTATCCACTGTTTACAGCTACAGTACCATTTTAAAAAAAATTCTTAATTTCTTGAAACGAAAGATTAACTGCAATATTTTTTTATTGGTGCTCTAATTTAGATGCAATATAAATTTTACTATCGTAATACAAAAATATATAATTTAATTTTTTAGCGCGGAGCTCGAGTCTAACTAGCTATATATCATTGTCTGATATCCAGGCACTGTTCACGAATGAAAAGTGCCGTTTTCCTTTTTTTATATTAATTAAACGGTTTGTTATAATTTTATTATTGTAGCACGAAAGTTCAAAATTTAACTTTTTTACGCAGAACGCGAACATGTATATCTAGTAAATACCGATTTGCCTCATTGTAGCAAAGGCCTTCTCATCTATCCTTTCTATTTACGGATTCGTATTCGCTGTCATTATTTTCCTACCATACTTCGCTGCCATTAAATCTGATCTGCTGCCTTAAATTTAAACGGCTGTAATTTGATTCAGGGGAGTCCCACTATTTGTGGAGTCCATTTGTCAGTGAAACAATGACAAATCACTGCGATTGTAATAATTACAGCGGATATGAATTCTTCTATTTACTACTCTCCAAATCCTAGCACTGACACTCAACTCAACCGTGCTTCCTGCAGATATAAATTGTATTTTGCGTACAGTGTGTAGTAATTATTTGTTTCTTTCACTGTGAAACTGTGTTCTTTGTCTACACTTTCATCATTGCTTTTTGAAAAAGAAAAAAGTATTTTAATGTGAAAAAGTACATAGAACTCTGTTTAAGCGCAACAAATGTGAGAAACATAGAGAACATTTCTTCCAATTTAATTAAGATGCATACTTCTCAATATGTTTTCCATTAATTAGACAACTTTGGCCGCTCACTGATCTTAATTTAACTCCCTTCCATTTTACATACATTAGGACATCGAACATCATTAGACAAATAAATATGTTCGTTCCTTGTAATCTAAACATAATTATAAATTCCACTTTAAGAAACACAAGGCTATGTTATCGTACACGCATTCGGATTCTCGTCACTGAAAATCTGAGGTGGTGGAGGGGGTTGCTCAATCATGTATACCGGCTTGTGCATGAGCATCGGCATCGGCATCGGCATCGGCATCGGCATCGGCATCGGCATGTTCATTGCTGGCATGGCCATTGGCATTAAATTCATCATCATCATTCGTTTCACCATCTCATCCTCGTGTATGTACCCTGCAGGGTTCATAAACCCGTTATTCATATATCCACCGTTAAAAAACCCATGATTCATGTATCCGGGATGCCAAATCGCATTGTTAGCAGCCACAATAATTCCTTCTTTATTGGCATCTTCGCCACCTTTCTCTTCTTCCCCGTCACCGTCTTTCGCCTCTTCTTCAGCCTTTTCTTTTCCTTCTTTCGGGGGTTTCTCTTCGTCCTTCTTCTCCCCTTCTTTTTCTTCCTTCTTTTCCTCTGCTGGTTTCTCCTCGGCCGGTTTATCTGATGCTTCTTTTTTCTCTTCCTCTTTAGGTGGAGGCGGTGGAGGGATAACCGTTGCGATTTTTCCCGTTCGTCTGTAAATGTATTCCATGAGCTTTTCACCAGTCACAGTTCCAGTTACCGTTACCTTTGCTGCACCAAGATTTGTCTCCACAGTTTGTACACCTAAATGTTTAAGAAAGTTAGCAAAATACATACAGAACTGGGGATTTATAAGAACTTTTTTCATTTAAAAATATATAATTTTCTTCTTGGACGTTTATGGTAAATCTTCCATGTTATAATATGTGGACATAATTTCATTTTTAAGTTTTATTTTATTTTTAGATTTTTATTTTTGAAAGAAAAAACAGGGTGGAGAGGAGTACTTTAGTTGATAAGAAGATACCTCTGATTTTTTTAATCTTTTTCTGCAATTGCTGCGCACATGCCTCACAATGCATGTTCACTTTTAGTTCAATTGTGGTACCCTCATCCACCTGATTCAATAAAAAAGAACAAATAATGAGGTTATTATATATTATCATTGACATGATATGTTTTACTAATTTACCCATAGAAGTACACAGTTCATGTTCTCACATATTGAGAAGTATGCATCTTAATTAAATTGGAGCGGCCAAAGTTGCGCTTAAACAGAGATCGTCAATTAAATCTTACAATTTGCTTATGTGCCAAACTTATTTGAAAAAGATAGTTCTTCAATAAGCAAATTGTACCTAACAAGTTAAGATCGTCAATTTGTATTTTCGTTCCAAAAATACTAATGGGTTTTGAAAATTCACTCTCTCCACATAAGCTATTTTGATTTTTGATAGGTGTTATATCAAACAAAGGAAATGCCAAACTCAAATTGAGATATCATGTGGCAACCTTTTATTGTTTTTGATGTGGCTTCATCATTAAAAATTAAGAGGCTGTGCAGTGGTCCCTGAAAAGAAGATTTTCCATAATATTGAGCAATTACTCTCCTTCTACTATTATCTTCTATAGTTCTATGGTGGGTTTCTATTAAAAAATATATGAAAAGGTTTATAGAGCTATTAAAAGTTGTTTTTCTTCCAGATGTGTTTTACCTAACAATGAAAAGGTTTAATGGTAGCCCAGTCATTCCAAGATGTTTACACATCAGAAGGTTTCCTCATCTAGCTCTTTCGTGTCATAGAATGTTCCTTTTATCTTTTATCTTTTTTTTTCTAAAAGCAATAATAAACTTGCATCAATCTTTATAAAAAATGCATTTGGTCAAACATTTACATCATTTCAGGACACTGAAACAATGAACTAAAAGATATAATTTGAATATTTTATTCTGGCCCCTTAAATTAATTCCTTGATGTTTTACATTGGTATTTTGATAAAAAATATTAAGCACATTATTGTTCATATACACTGTTTCTATCTACATACATATATATATTTGGGTAAATTTGCTTAAAGTACAATAAATAATTTTTCTATCAAATGCCATTATGTCAGAGTTGACAGAATTCGATTGGAATTATTTAATTAGTGATCTTTCTTTTTTGAAAAAAGAAAAAAAAGAGAGAGTACAATGTACCTGAGAAAGGACCACCAGGGGCTGAGCTTCTCCCTCAGGAGGTGGTGGAAGCACAGGAGAGATAATGGTGGCTTTTCTCATCGTCTTTTTCTGGATGCGATTGCACAGAGCTTGTGGGTCCACTATTCCCTTCACTGTCACTAGGTTCTTCCCCATCTCCACTTCCACATCTTCAACCCCTGCATTGCATGCTCATTCATTAATCACAACCATTGTTCATATCATTATATCAAGTTCAAATCTAAGTACAACAAACAAATCTTTCACCTTTGTATTTGTTGATTGGTTTGTTGGTTTGTAGGAGAGATTATATGGTTTTGGAATCTGTCCTGACTGAGTAATTTGTTCTGGTTCACTATGGCAAACTGAGATTCTGAGCATTGTGTCTGGTTTGTTGAAGACTGGAAATGATGGGGTTGTAAGGTTGCAATTAGTATGATGCAATTTGACATTGATTCCTTCTTGTCTGATTCTGCTTATACCGTTATGGTCTATGGTGTACACATACCGATTTGCATCCATCACAAATCATGTCACTAGTGATGGAGGGGATATGGGAATGGTAAAGCATGGTTACTTTTCCTTCTCTCCAAATTTTCACGAGGATCACATTTAGTTAGATTTTGAATTTAGACACCCACTTTTGTAGAGAAAAGTACTATTTTTTTAAACTTGTTACTCACGTACTACTATCATATTGAAATAAATACTCCAAATAGTTTCACAGTTTTGAATGGGACACTAATACTCCAATTCAACCTGGTAAAATAGCTGGTTATCCAGTAGTACAACACTATATAGACATATTTAAAGTCCGTATCTTAGAGCAAAAAGAGGAAATAGATATACTGCATCAAAGATGTACATTGACCAGACTAATTAAGAGTGAAATAACATGCTGGTAGTCTGAATATGCTATTTTTATGTGCCAGAAAACACTTTTCTTGTTATTTCCTTTCTGACATAGAAAGAGAGGGAAACCTTTGCACTTGAGGATGCATCTCCGAATCTTCTTTGCACAACCAACACAATGCAAATCCACTTGGAGCACGACAGGAAGCGGAGGTGGTGGCGGTTCCTCTGCTTTTGGTTCCTCTTTTTTCTCCTCTTCTCCTTTTGCTTCTTCCTTCTTGTCTTCTTCTCCTTTTGGTTCTTCTTTCTTCTCCTCTTCCTTCTTCTCTTCTACTTTAACCTCTTCCTTAGCCTCCTCTTCCTGCGTAATTAACACAATTCAATATTCTACTTGTAACTATTTAGATAAACAATGATACAATGCTAAATTGAAGTTCGTAACGTCATCATATCTCGTTATGAATTAAAGCAATAGAAAAACCATGCACTAAGAAGTATTTGTCCAACATAACAATTAATAAAATTAAGGGACATATGTGCAAATGATATATTACCTTCTTAACTTCTTCACCCATTGTAAAGACTCAGCTCAGCTTAGTTACTATGCACTGATGATGAACAATGGAGGGAGAAACAGAGGAGGCCACAATATAACTCCTAATGCTTTTTATGGGAATCTAACACAAAATTCTGGTACAAATTTATATATAAACAATTTTTTGGAAGATGATGTGGATCTTAAAAGGAATACACATAAAATAAATGATGGCTCCAAATCCACATGCAAAGCACAAAACCAATGCAATTTACTTTCCCTCACTTAAATGATTTGTTGCTTTTCTCTTCAATAGAGGATAAATGGAGTAGAGGAGGAGCAAAGATGTGCAGAGTGGCTCACATTTATAGAGGAGGTCTAGAATTGGCATTTAAGGGAAAATTTCCATAGAGGATCAAAGACACAAAAAATTCAACAGATAAGATCAATAACACTCTAAAAATTACATAGAAGTCAAGGACGCAATTAATAGTTGCGCCCCTGAAAAGATTCTTTTTTTGCTGAATTCAAGACATTCTGCAGCAATTTTTTCAAATGTGGGCGCCCTACACTTAGGGGCGCAAGTAATAATTGCGCCCCTAAGTGCTGTTTAGATTTTTTTTTTAAGTTTATAGTATTTATATACATTTTAATAATTAATAATAAATAGTATTAATATATAAATTATTTGTATTTAGTAATATACAAATTAATACAAGTAATAATAGTATTAATAGCACTACAAATATTAAATAATAGAAGTAATATATAAATTATTAATAAATAATATTATTTGCATTAAATATATATAAATAGTATTAATATGGTTAATAATATATTGATTATAATTAGTATTGTGCTAAGTTGTAATATATTAGTTATTAAACAGCTAGTATGAAAACATGTTATATTTAGTCTAACACTTGTTTTATTTAGTCTGCATCTCATGCATTATGTGCAAAATATACATGAAACAATGTAAAAAAAAGACTTGAAATAGCTAGTATGAACATCTCTTTCCACTATTCTGAACACTTGTTTTTTTTAGTCTGAACACCTGTTTTATTTAGTCTGCATCCATGCATTCTATGGAAAACATTCTTAATAGTGTGTAGAGCGAAAATCATTCAAAATAATGCGCAACCCAACTCTCCATTTTTTATCCGCTTTGACTGTTTGATTTTTATTTTTAAAAAGTTTGACTTTTTTTTTATATTTTCTTTTTGAAAAGTTAATTGGAGTACGCGTACGGAATACAAGAGTTGGAGTATAGTTAGTTAATCCCTATTATTTATTAAACAAGTCATGCACGTAATCTTAATCAACATATTTGACAAAAAGAAAGTTCAAAGATTCGATTATACGCAGTGCCGGATTTCAAAAGATGTTGGGAGACTGGCATCATCTAATATTTTGGTAAGTTCTGTTATTTGTGTATGGTACTGAATAATTTTAATCAAATTACATGTCTTGATATTCTCAAATTTAAAATTCTGACTATGTCTCTCATTATATGCAAATATATGACTTCAAGAGGTCACGAATTCAAACTTCCGTGAATACAAAAGACCTTTAGTAATAGAAGGTGGAGATTTCGTGAACCCCTATATCCCCCCCCACACACACTAATCAATTATATTCAAGAAGTGGTTGTATTGGTTGAGGTTGAAGAAACGACTATAATTCTATAATGACTATTGCAGACGAAATGCTATATAAAAGAATGTAGTAAACATAAATTTTTAATGGTATCTAAATTCAGGAGCAGAGCTACAGTAGAGCAAGACTGAGCACGTGGCCGAGCTTAAGTTCCAAACTTGTTATCTAAGCCTTAATTTTGCTCTACTAAATCATAAAAGTAAGTATAAATATTAAAGTGTGCCTAAGCTTGCGTTATCGATTAGTATAACCTACAAAAAATGCTCAGGCTTGTATTGTGGTTGGATCCGCCACTGTCTAAATTATGGAAAAAAACTTGGATACACCAAGATAGATACATTAGATACTCTGAGTCTATCAGAAATGTTAGAGACGTCAAGATTTGCACTATAGATTAAGATCGAACAGTCTCAAATGATTCAGAATATCTAGTGTATCAATCTTTGATGTATCCAAATTTTTCTCATGAATTATTATGCACTTTAAAAAGATTCAACTAATTATAAAAACTCAAAACTCTATGTAGAGTGAATATATTGTTAAAGATGAAGTTCTATGCAAGGTTTATTGTTCATTAACCGTCTCAAAGCATATGATGACTTTTATAGATATATTACATGACACTTAAGTTGTATGAAATTCGATAACAAAAGTCAAAAAACAAATTTATATTTTAATTTTGTTTGAAACAAATATTTTTAAATTATCAAAATATTCATTATTACATGACCGAACCCTTTCATTTTAATTGTAAAAAACCTATTTATATAATTCGAGATACAACTAATAACTAATTCATCAAAATGTGCATTTTTTTTAGATTATCAAAGTATTCATTGTCACATGACCCAAATTTTATTATTATATATATTATCAAAAATCAACTTTTATAAATTTTAATTTTGTAGCTTTGTAGTACTTTCTATAGGTTAGGAGTTGAGCACATAAAATAAAGCGCAAGTGTAGAGGTTACTTAGGACAATCCTACAAGAGTATAAATTAATCACCTCTATTCCTCTAAGGCTCTAACACAATGAATAAATGAAGGGAAAAAGTAAAACGGATGGTTGGAGAGCGAGAGCAACCAAAGAATGATCTACATTATTAATTAATAAAATACAAACTATAAAATTGGAAAGGAGCCCCTGCTTGGTATTCGGTATATATCAAATTATGTCCACTTTATGTTTCCTTTTTCACTTAATTACTTAACAAAAGTTTTTTCAATAAAAAATATATTATGAACTAAATATATTTTTGCCAAAAAAAATCAAAATATTACTTTGTCAGGCAAACTTCAGGGTCCTTGGGATTTTATATGCCGAATTGTGCCCAAATATATTAGGTTTTGAGATTCGTTGAAAGCGGAACAATTTGATATTATTAAAAAAAATTGAACATGCATATATTTTTCAGTGAAAGAAATGTAGAGCTCATCTCGGACAAATAAAAAATTTTGAAGGACGAGAAATAACTAATATTTTTTTACGAACTAAACTGATATCTTTAACACTTTTAGGACTAAAATAGTAACAAAATGAGACCATGACACTTTTGAAATACTTAACCATGACACTTTTGAAATTAAGAACCAAAATAATAAAACATTTGGTGTGATTTAGTTTAATTTCATGAATCATTAATTATTAACTGTAAAAAAATTGCATACAACTTAATATTTCTTCGATGAAGTATGACACTCAAATAGTACCATATTTAAAACACAACTTATCTATAAGTTGAAATTGTGTTTATAATTTTTTTCCTATTTTTAATTTTTTTATTAATTAGTTTGAAATATCATTATCAAAATGATCAAAATAATTTATTGTCAAGTGATCCCTCATGAAATTTACTCTTTCTCTCTTATTTTTATCTTATAATCAAGAATTTGTTTATTAAAGACTCTCTTTATATTAGATGTTAGATCCAACATTTAATACAAATGTCAAATATTATTCCTTCCTAATGTTTGCAGAAACTTGAATTCACAAACGTAACGATAACAACGATGTCACTAATCATTCATACCGAAGACCGCATTCATTAATATATTTTTTTTTGTTACGAGCCATAAGATAAATATTAATGCAATCAGTATCATCTCAAACTATACTAGATCGTTAGCTTATATGTCCTTTCTTTTAAAGTTCGAAATCAGATGCAAAGTATCATGAATTCACATTCGATATAGTATTTCATAATTTGAAATAGTCATTCAATAATTCAAATTACATTGAAATTTATACGTACGAATTTTGATATTATGTAAATCATTGAACGAATATCTCGTATTATGAATATCATACGGGATCCTAAATCTTTTGAAGAGTCTTTTTGCAAAATTTAACTTTTAAAACTTTATAAAGAAAGAAGAAGAATACTTTTAAAGGTGTATGTGTAAAGTAATGGCAGGTCACATGGGTAGGTTTCGGGAGTCCCCACTAAACATTCTCTCTGGATTCGGATTTTTCCCTCAAATGGGATATTCAAATATAATAACAACCAAAAGATATATATATATATATATATATATATATATAATATATATATATATTATATATATATATATATATATATATTTTATGGAAACACAACCAAAAGATTTGATATGGGACCCAACCATGCAATCCTGTTGGGAACTCCTCTCTTTCAGGTAAAATTATTATTTGGTTTGTTAGATACACAATTTATTTGTTAAAATTCAGCGGCGCTAGTCATGCTTGCATCATGAATTTGGAGATTAATATAGTAATATACATTAGATAAAAAAGGAACGATGATAGATAACGACTGGAGCATATTAAAATTTGTAAATATATTAAAGTATTAAAATTATTGGGTGAAAGATATGCATGACAGCATTAGCCGCAATATAGTGGTCAAGATAAGACAAGGAATTAGGAAACAATGTGGAATGGAGAGGAAAAAACACAGAATCCGAATCTGGTACTGCGCAGTACCGTATAGCGCAGTATCATAATCGTCTGATCTTCTTTAAATGCTTTAAGATTCGTGTCAAAGTTTAAAGACTTTTCTTGATTTTCATCGCCGATTGATTCAAAATAGATGATCGATTCGAACCGTTCGCTACTGCGTTGGACGGTACTGTGCAGTAGCAGATTTGGATCCGAAAACACCAATTAACAGATAAATTATCAAATTATTTATTCAAGATTTACATGCGCAGCAATAGATGCATAGCTAGTGTAGCGAGAACTGAGTTGAGGATATACTTCTTATCCTGAAAAGAATATGCTATTGGCGTTAGGGGTGCAAACGGATCGATACGGACGGATAATAGCATTACCGTATTCGTATCCGTATCTGCTTTTATTTTTCGGATACGGATACGGATACGGATCAGATAATAAACAGATACAAATACGAATCAGATAATAAACGAATATAAATGCAAATACGGATATAATTCGGATAATTAAATGAAATGAGTACATTATGAAAATTCGTTAAAATATCATTATTCAACAATAAAATTATTTTTAATTATATTATAAAATAAATTTAATGAAATAATTAAAATGTTGCAATGAGTAGTGTCTTTATAATTTTATTTTCTAATATTATAAATATTCGAAATAATTAAATAATTAATTTACTTAGCTATAAAAAAAGAAACATAAATACAATGAATTTGGGCTGACATATTTTTCGGATATCCGAATATCCGAAGTTCCGGATTCGAATAATTATCCGAATCTGTATCCGTATTCGGTTCAAAATTCGAAACTGTATCCGTATCCGGTAAAAAATATTCGTATCGGTATCCGTATCCGAAAATATTCGAATCTAAATATCCGATATCGGTTGCACCCCTAATTGGCATCACCCACAACATATAACAATTTCACAAATATGTAAAATAGACGAAATTTTGTATATATTCTTTAAAATTTTCAAAATTATGTATTTCTTCTAAATTTGAATATTACGTTTTTCTCCTTCAAAATAAAAAACTCACAAAGTTAGTCATTTTATTGACTCTTTAATTAAAACTCATTTTAAATGTGTAAAATACTCATTTTTACCTCCCTAAAAACATTACAAATGTTGTTTATTTTAAAAAAATATTGGTTTTATATTTGATTCGTTTCTAAGGATAAATTAGTCATTTTGTATTCCTGACGTATGCTCGGTGACATTTAGGTGTGCGGTTGTGTGTATATCAAAAGTAGACAAATGAACAGATTGCTCTCGAAAATTGATCAAATATCAGATATTTTCATTAAACAAGTAACATTTATTTACACTTTTAGTTAAGAGTAAAAGAGGTATATTTAAATGTTAATGGATATACATTAGAAGTACAAAGTGACTAATTTGTTCTCAGAAATTGATAAAATATATGACCGACATTTAACATTAAATAAGCTATATTTTTAATGTTTTTTATGAAAGATAAAATAAGTATTTTACAAATATAAAATGAGTTTTAATATAAAAAATAATTAAATAAATAAATTTGTGGATTTTTAGTAATGATAGGAAAATACGTAACATCTTAATTTAGAGAGAAATATGTAATTTTGAAAATTTTGAAATATATACGTAAAATTCCGTCTATAATTAAGGGACCCTCTCCCGGAGAAAAAAAAAATGAAAAACAGAATTCTTTAGCTTATTAGTTGTCATATAAATAATTTTAGTTGACAAATAGAGAAATGAGAAGTTATCCATCCAGAAGTGGTCAGAGGTTGAATATTTTTTCTTTCATGAACTTAGTTGGATATTTCTACATGATATGGTGAGACATTGCTATTAACTTGAACATCCAAAAATATTTAACCATTTATGATATTTCTACATGAACTAATATTCGTAACAGGGTTAATTATGTATTCTCAACACAAAAATTATATTGTTCAAAGTATATATTATTTCCAAAATGCATATTTTTTACATAACATATTTATTTGACTAATGTATATATCTGTTGTTATTAAAACAATATATTTTTTACAATTTTAAATAACGTTGTATTTATATAATATGAACTGGGCTATGGTGCTTGATCAAGCACCAAGGGGTCGGTGCTTGATCATCAAATCTCACAAACAGACCGTTAAAATTTCGATTTATCATGCTCAATAATTTCTTTATATCAAAATCTTGTGGGATACCAAAATTTTCTATTTTTTGAATCTTGTAAGTATTTGTTTTGGATTTTTGAAAGTGACCAATTTTATGTATAAGCCTTGATTATTTTTATTACTATTTTTTAGTCATTTTCAAAAATCCAAAACAAATGCCTTACAAGATTCAAAAAATAGAAAATTTTGGTATCACGC